>CAKKXW010000005.1:47568653-47584826 GCA_920937365.1 Sphaerophoria rueppellii
TCCGCTAGTAAACACTAAAATAAAAATGTTTATGACCCACTTAAACTAAACGTTTTCATACTTAAACTTAACATTTTCCGTCTCAAACTAAACATTTTCCCACTTAAACTAAACATTTTCCTACTTAAACTAAATTTTTTTTTTTAAATGTTTGCCAGTTAATCCTAAACTTCATAACTGCAACTAATTTTTGACAGTTGATCGTCTTAAAGGGGTTGAAAAGTAAAACTGCAACAAACAACAATTAACCCTCAATATTTCCAATTTTTTTTCTTCATTTATACAGTCTTTTTACTTAAATTTCACCCTTTTATAAATCAAATTCATCCTTTTACAAATCAAATTCACCCTTTTACAAATCAAACTCTGCCTTTTACAATTCAAATTCATACTTTTGCAAATCAAATTCACCCAGTATTTGTAAAAATAAAATCACAAATGATCGCCTTATATAAGATAAAAAATATAAATTTTATTGTATTTATTTTTATTCAAAAATATTGTTAATACTATTACAAATCATCTCCTGCAGCTTCAGTGGGTAACTCTGCATACATATTCATGTAATAATTGTGACAATTTTCGGAAGTTACCGTCTCCTCAGAAGTGTCTACTATCTCAACCAAACTTCAGTTAGTTATTGGATCGGCTTGTAAATTTCTTGCATGAAGTTTAAATTTCTAAAAAAAACTTTCTTAAAAAATACGGTGGTAAAAAATAAAAAAATGTAATGTAGGTTGAGAAATTCGTCCGTTTTGTGAATACTAGCATTATCAAGTATCAAACACGCATGGCTTAAATTTTGTTTTTGTACCTCTTCAAATAATTCACTTACAAATACTGGGTGAATTTGGTTTCTAAAAGGGTGAATTCGATTTATGAAAGGGTGAATTTGAAGTATAAAAACTGTAATTTTAAAAAAAAAAGTGAAAATCAAAACCATTAAGATTTTAATTTTTATGATTTAAATATAATGGTAAGGTGTTATTAAGATTTTTGACTTCTCCACTTTTTGAATTTTGGGATTTTTGGAGATTATTCTTGAACCACGCTGATAGCTGTTCAAGTAGATACAGACCTGCCTTCAAGGAATGGGAGATTTTGTTATGGAGTTATATTTTATGCAGACGCAAATGTACCGGTGAGTACAATGTTCTTAAAGCAAAATAGGTGAATTAAAGAACATTTAAATCTACTTAATCTGCATACCGTGGGAACATTACCTTGGTCAACTTTATGAAATTTGCATTTCCTTGCTAGAAATTTAAGAGATAAATTAAAAGTGTGGAAAATTATGTCAGATTGGGAAAAGAAACCCGATGTTTGAGAACGGATGTAGGAGTGAGTAGCAGTTTTCTGATAGTTTTCTTGAGCTGTTCTTGACTAAACAGTGATCGTAACAAGGAAAAAGAGATTATGAATAGAATAGAGTGCAGTGTGAGAGTAAATGTTCTAGAAACAGAATTCAATTCAAGTAACAAGTTTGAACACGTAAAACAGTATTCATTTTTTTGTGTGCAAAAACTTCCTTTTTCCTTTATTTCTATGTTTCCCACATCAAAATTCAACTATTTGGAAAAAAATACAAAGTATTTAAGAGTACATATTTCATACCATATAAACATATTAAGAAATATATTAAGGCGAAAGCCCCACTTTTGTGACACGGTGTGCAGTTTTGTATTGGTTTGAGTTTTTAGAGAAGACAGAGTGAAAAAGCTTTCCGCATGCCTCGAGAACCTACTTCAAATTTCTACGCTTTTTTTTGCATAGTCAGATTAGGATCCAATGAAGTGAAAGCTTAAATTAAGTTTTTCAATTCAATAATTAACTATGTAACATGACAATTAAATATTTATTTTTTTGTTTTCAAAGATTTTACTTTGACAATAATTTTTTCAAAAACAATTCATTCAAATTACTTTAATTCTATTTTTTTCCAGTTCAGTAGGCTATTTTTGTTTTTAAATTGTCCCTCCCGGATAAATTTGCGTACATAATGCTTAACTAATACTATTCTATCCTTATATGAATATTATATATAAGCTCCTGGTATGCCAAGAAAAGCACAAATCCCTGAATGTGGTTCATAAACATAATACCTATTGGTCAATAAATATTAAATTGACATAATAATTCTACCCTAATTGACATAACGATCGACAACAGTGTATTTAAGATATACCATAGAATAAACTTCACCAAAAAAGTAGTTATACACCAAGAGGAACGTTAATCCGACACGAGATTTATATAAATGCTTCTACTATCTGAATGCATAAACGTTAAACGTTAATGTCAAGACTATTCGAATCCACATACCTATAACAAATATATTAGAAATGAAACATTAATGAGTCATTCCAATAAATTTCCTTACAACGAAGTCGTTCCTTAAGATGTTAAGACATCCCTTATTCCCTGATCATGGAAAACGTCTTCATCTTCATGTGCGTTGTCTTGGTCGTTGTCATGGGTCATTGATGTCTGCCTTATGAGAGACAGAACTCAATGAAAATGCGGCTATCGACATCATCATCATCAGCATCAATTAATGTGAAATTTTCTGTGTATGGACATAACAATGCAATCAGTAATCAGAAAATTAGCTTTTGTTCGAAACGCAATTATTTCTGAACGAGGTAGATTTCTATCTGATTGAAATGCCTTGGCTGTTAGAAGCATTTTCGTATTAAAATATAATTACTTAACCTTTTGGGCTATTGCATAATTCATAATTATTAACTCTTTTTTTCAATAAGAGGTGTCGACCTTAGATTAGCAGAGGGACAAGTATAATTTCTATTTATTTTTGTTTTTGCAACAAATTTAATTCTACTCCATTCTCATAATTAAATTGAATATGGAGTTTTGAAAGCAATACTTTGCTTCACGACAATACATAGACACTTTGTTTTTTTTTTTCGAGCTCGGACAAAGGTTGTGTGGGTGGACTAAATGACTTATCTTCTATTGATAACAAAATATTTTGAGTGCATTCCGATAAATTGCAAACACATTTTCCCTCGTTTCCAAAAGTATATTTTATGAAACAAGTAGGTACAAAAAATAAATGCAAATTACTTCTTTTTTAATAAAAAAATAAGTCCAGCTTTGTTGCATAGGTTAAAATGCTCAAAACTGCCAAACATTTTTCTTCTATTTTCGTATTTGGCGCATGTTTTACATCTCTCAGCCTATAATAAGAATTTTCAAAGTTGCAATAAAATATTGTTTTCTGTTTTTTTTTAATTTCAAATTTTCAATAAACTTTTTTCAAAAACAACTTTGTGCAAGTAACTGTAGGTATATTAAAATAAATGGTTTCAGACTAAACCGTCTTCAATAAAACTAAAGCGGACTAAATCCACGACGTGAACGCGACCCTAAATACGATTGCATTTTGGGAAGCTGCAACTGAATATCAGGCTCTGCATGGAAACGAGATCTTTGTTGTTTTGGTCCCGAGTTGGAGATTGCGGGTCGGGGTTGTAAGACCGAAAATCATATGATTACAAACCAAAAGACTGTAAGCCAAATGGCATGTAAGAAATCCTCCCCTTTTTCATGAGAATCTACTTCTTTTCGTCACTCAGTATTATTAGAATTAAGGAATTTCAAAAACCGAAAAAATATAAGACACCAAACGCTGAGAATCATGGAGAACCAACTTTTAAAATACTTTTTTTCAAATATTTCTGTGTAAGCAATGTGCTTTTTTAAAAGAAATCAATTAGTTCCAGATTGGTCATGCTAGAGAGAGGACATTCATATATAAGTATATTTGATTTGTTTTTAATATAAAAAAAAAAACTTTTTTTTCAAAAGGAAAAAATTGTCTCAACACAACACATAGACATAAGGCTAATTTTAACGGTCAGTATAAAATCGGCCGACATTTTACCGGTATCAGGGTGCTAGCACACTCACCGAATGATCAGCAAAAAATCAGTGTGCCTGCAAGCTTGTAGCACAGATAATAAATTTATACAGATGTCTCACCCTTATGGCGAGAAATGATATATGGAACTGAAAGCTACCAAAAAAAAAGCTTTTTCCAAAAGCTTTAACACATTCACTTTATGCATGCAAAATCAATTTTGGCTCATCTCATCTCCTATAAATGAATACTTCGGCAAAGAAAAAAGCTCCCGAAAGCTACTTGTCTGTTAAGGCTTTGTCTGTTAAGGGCAAAAAATGTTTCATTTTTTTCTGCAGGGATGAGACATCTGTATAAATTAATAATCTGTGCTTGTAGTTAATCTCGTACGCTATTACTTGCCGATACTGCCAGCGATAAAGTGGCAGTGACGGGCTGTCGGTGTGTGTGCTGGGTCCCGTTCCTAAATGTGGTTCAGTATTGGAATTTGGACGACCGGTATAAAATCGGCGGCGGTCTAAAATCGGTGTGTAGTGTATGGCAATTTGCCTGTAAGCCACCGCGTCGCACTGCCGCCGCGGACGCGACGACGCCACCGGCCGGCCGGCTCCAACGACAACAAATCAAAACAGAATAATATTTAGAAGAAAACAAACAACAACACAGCATTAGCAAGCAATTTATAAATGAACAAATTAATGTGTATAGTAATCAACAGCAAAATGGGAAATTTAGTGTTGACTGCCTATAGGCGACAAAAGTGCCAATGAGAGGAACAAATTTAAGAGTAAATTCATGCCATTTTTCCTACAATTTTGCCTCGTTTGTAAGTGTAGGTTAGCACACACCAATCTTTTACAATTAGTAAGGGGCATTAAGGTTATTCCTTGGATAGGGCTCGTAAAAATCTAATTGTGCATTAACCTGCCGGGGAATCTATCCGTTTAAGATATTGTTCGTAAATCCTTCATTTAATATGTATTGTTAATTCTTACTCTTAAATAAAATATATTGTATTCATTGAATTTCTTCTCCGAGTTTTGGATGTTTCTTCGGAAAACCCTGGGTTCTACGTAAGCTGCAAAATAAAAAGCATCACAGTATGTAGCTAGAAGTAAACTGTCGAAGAATGTTTTGGGCTTTGTCAGACAAAACTTTGAATTACTTCTTTAACAAACGGAAGGCTCATAAAGGGACAACATTAAAAGATATATATGTTTTTAGTTTTTTTTTGTATGTATTGAGTTACAAACATAGAAACAACAAACATCAATAGTTCATTGCCTAGCACATATCTACAATAAATAATCCAAAAAATAGTATGACAATTGAACACTAAGCAGATCCAAGTTATGAAATAATAATTATTTGTTAAAATAAGGTTCTCTTAGTGATTTAAACATACCTGAAGGCTTTTGATAAGCAGATAAAATCGGCATACAAATGACCTATCCGAGTATGTCATCAAAGCGTTGCCAGTCCTCTGGATGCCGCCAAGATTATACACTAAACCATTATTGAGAAAAAGTCCAGCTGAGTAGGTGATGAAGAGTGGCCTCTGGATCGGAGAAAATGTGCGACGATGGGGAAGAAACACAAAAGCTTAACTCTCATTAATCTTATCGATAGGTACATAAACGTTTGTGTCTGAATGTAGATCATATGTAAATGTATGTTTAAGTATAAATTGCTTTTTCAATCCTTTTGTATACATCATACTATATATTTACGTATATACATACCACAGACAGACTTTCCTGCATGTCAGGCAAGTCGAGATGCGCTAGGCCAAGCTCTTGTAAATGTGCTAACACCATTGGAATTACCATATCGACTTCTTCGTTTATGTTCGACCAGCCAACTTCATCCGATGAAAAGCTAGAGCTGGAACTGGTAGTAGCATCCTCTTCATCATCTGTCATCGACTTGGATTCTGGCTTCACATTGTCATCCCGACGTAATCGCCGCATTTGACGATGATGGCCGTTTTCGAGCCACATTGATGATGGCTTTCCTGCTGATGCTTCAGCTGCTGTTGCTACTGTTGCTGGCGCTGCTGCTGCTTTTAGTGCAGTTGTAACCATTGATGCAGATGTGTTCATTGATTGAACAAGGAGCTGGACTATGTCATTATTGACTTTCGTTCCACCGTCTCTAATAACCCTTATCGCATCTAACGGAAGCTGAGAGCTTGTTAGTGGATGGTTCTCATTCTGGCTTTAAAGAGACAGAAAATGAAAACAATAAGTGGGTGTAAAATATAAAGGAGGGGTTTTTGAGGGAGGAAGGATCATACAACGTATTTCTATATATGAAACAGCAATGCACTCTTGTGCTCTATGATGATTCTAACATATGTCGATTTTATTTCCGGTAGAGGATTTGATTAAATCTCAGAACAGAATTTAAGGACTCTCTTGAATTTAGACCTACAGACGGAATATACGTGAAAACATGGACAGCCTGTTGGTGGTATGTTGAGTTAGTTGGGTGGGTTGGGTCTTGGGTGTTAATGTTCTTTGAGAATTTAATTGAGTTCGGTAGATATATGGAATTTACGGAAGTGAATGACAGGCAGGATGATGTTGAAAATTGATGACTTTGTGTTCTCGAAACCGAGATTTCGAATTGAGAGAGGTATCAATGTCGAACATTTTGGCAACTGTGTGATTGAAAATTTATTCAAATTTCTTATATGATAGCAGTGTCAGTGATTTTGAGTTTCTAGAAATTCGGAACTTGCATAAGTCATTTTGTCCATGTCTAGGGAAATTTAATTGATTGAAGTTTTCATAAAATTTGATTTTGGTGGGGATTTAGCTAGCCGAAACATCATGGGGTGTGACAAGATTTAAACGAGAATGCTCGTTAAAGGAACGTAAAGAGCTGTTCGGATTCAAGGTTCAATGCTTGGCAATATGAAGTCACAGCTTTGTGTTTTAGGTTGTTAAAGTTATTTTACTTTATCCATTAGTAAACAAATTGATCAAAATTTTGATCAAAAATGATGCTGCAGAAAAGTTAAAATAGCAGCAATTCCGTTCGTGTGTGTGCAGAAAAGTTAAAATAGCAGGAATTCCGTTCGTGTGTCGTCGGTCGGTCTAAATGTAAGTGTATTCGTTGTTGCATCTACAGTCTATAATGTTTTGGGTTGTTATAGGATTAATAGTTTCGAAAAACAAGTTTTTATTGCAAACAAGTTTTTATTGCAACAAGTTTTCATTGCACCTTACTTAAGCTAAGCCTAGCTTAATTACTAGGTAAATAACATAAGCTGTAAAATCGAACTATTCGAGGATTATGAGGTGTTACGATAAAATTCTTGGTCATTATGAATTAATTTTAAAATTTGCAAGTATTGTAGGGTGTTTCAGACTGTAAACTGATTAATTTAAAACTTCTTACACAGTTGTCTTCAAACTTAAAGTAAGATGATGTTCTCTTATACTACTTGTGGTTTTAGCTTTTTTTCAATGGCTTACATTACCGATGAAAGAGTCGGTAACAGGAATTTCATCAGGTGTTGTGTTCATTTTGAAAGGACCAAGCAAATCGTTTGTATGGAATCATATTTATTTGGAAATCAAGATTATGATGCTTGTACGCAGAATTTGTTGAAAGCATCGAACAGAGTATGACCAGCGTGGTCTCTTTCTTCCAGAAGAAAATAAAAATAAAAATAAAAATAAAAAATAATATTTCCCAAAAAAAAAACTTGATCGAATAGGAATAATTTTATTCAAATGAGGAAAGAAACTGATTGGGAACTTTATAAGTCTAGTCAACATATGTTTAAGGTCGAAACGCGACGAGCAAAACGTGGTTCATGGATGACCTTCTGCAACGAAATAGAAAGTACAAATAAATCAGCAAGGCTCAGGAAAATTCTGACCAAAGATTCAGTCACTCAAAAAACCTACAGGCAGCTGGACTGAATCCTGTAGCGAAACCCTTGAACTCCTTGTGAATACCCATTTTCCTGGCTGCGTAGCTTATATCCGTAGTCCAGAAATTGGGAACTTTATAAGTCTAGTCAACATATGTTTAAGGTCGAAACGCAACGAGCAAAACGTGGTTCATGGATGACCTTCTGCAACGAAATAGAAAGTACAAATAAATCAGCAAGGCTCAGGAAAATTCTGACCAAAGATTCAGTCACTCAAAAAACCTACAGGCAGCTGGACTGAATCCTGTAGCGAAACCCTTGAACTCCTTGTGAATACCCATTATCCTGGCTGCGTAGCTTATATCCGTAGTCCAGAAACAGAATGGGATAAAATGGGCCATTCACTCCTTTTCCCCGTACAAATCCCCTTGTATAGACGCAATCTTCCCTTTGATGCTTCAGCAGAGCATAAATCTTATCATCCCACACCTAACTAGCATTTACTATAATAGCCTTAAATGGGGGTATGTTTCCTTATCGTGGCTTGAGGTAAAGGCTGGTAAACCTATCCATACGGAGGACAAAGACTTTAGATCCATTACTCTAACAACGTTTATTTTGAAATCGCTTGAGAGGCTAATTGATATGCATATCAAAAGCACCTTAAAACCGGACTGTATATCGGAAACGCAACATGACTAAATTAAGGGAAAAAGCGTTGAAACAGCATTGCACAGTGTTTTCAGCGTCATAGAAAAATCATTTAATGACAAGGGATTGCAACGTTATTGAATATTGGAGAAACCTTCAATAACGTGAAGAACAAGACAGTGCAGCAAGCACCACAAGGTCAAAAAGGCAATAATACAGTGGAAAGTGTTTATTCTCAGAAAGAGACAAATTAACTCTGAGCTAGCAGAAGAAAGGGTGAGAGTAACCACATCCAGGAGTACCCCAAATCTCTGCAAAGTATCTCGGTGTCATCTTAGAATTTTCTGGAAAACCTTATGACCAAACCCTAAAATTATCAGATTTATGTATTTGGCAATAAATAGACCAATAAAAACCTATGGTAATCGGGTTAGGTGGAAAGCCTTAGAAAAGAGCACGAACTTTAACAAAAGTTCAAAGACTTGCGTGAACAGGCATTACAGGTGCTATGAGATCCATTCCATCTATGCGGGGCTGGAAGTTATTCTCAATTTAATACCCCTAAACCTATTTGTTGCAGAATCTACTTAAAGTTCCTTGAGACTTAGTCAGGCTATAAAGTCTGGATATAACAGTTCCATAATACATGCTCAGATCCTTCAAAAAGTTATGGGTCATAATACGTACTACAACATACTATAAAATACCCGAACTTGATTTTCATAAACCATTTCAGACTGCCATTCCAAGCAGAGAGGAATGGATAGATAACATACCATACTCCAGTGAGTCGTCAATAGCTATCTATACTGATGGCTCTCAGATGGACACTGGTGTAGGGGCAGGCTTCTATTCTGAATCTCTCAAGTTAACCGCCTCGCTTAGGCTTCCAGACTACGGTAGCGTCTTCCAAGCGGAGGTCTTGGCAGTGACAACAGCTGCTAAAAAGGTATCAATGATGGCGATACCACATGCTGATATCACCTTTAACATTGATAGCCAAGCGGCAATAAAAGCGATTACTGCAACTGTGGTAAAATCAAAGTTGTTTCATGCTGCCGTGAAGAGCTTAAGGTTCTTGGCACATAGCACAACATTAGACTCTGCTGGGACCAAGGCCACAGCGATATACCAGGCAACGAGAAAGCCGATGAATTAGCAAGATTAGGGTCAACGCTTGACGTAAGCCAAGCTCAGCTTGTTAGCACCCCTACCTGTTATTTAAAACAGGAAATCTCAAAAAGAATAACTATCAACGCCGGTGGAACCTTCTTGACACCTGCGGCACTACAAGAAAGATCTGGCCCTGTTTTAACAAACTAAGAACGGAAAAAATTATGCAGCTACACAAGGGATCACTTCTATCTCTTGTAAGCATAATTACCGGACATAATCTGTTTGGTTATCATATAAAAAAGATGAGAATCAGTTCAGATGTTCTATGCAGAGGATGCGGTGATGAAGAGGTGCATGAAGGCACTTCGCACTCCGACTAAAGGAAGAAATTGCTCGGCAATTATTTCTTCGGGGATTAAGAAGAACTCCCTAGTAGACCAGGCACTAACATTCAGAACATCGTCAGAGCCTCTATATGGCTTGATTAACTGAACACATAGGTTTTCCTTATTCGCTTGAGTAGCAATACTCACGGGTATCACAATGGATCTGTATTGATCTAAGTGTGACGGTAATGACATCAACTGTCAGCCCCATTACCTAACCTAAAATATTGACCATAATATAATATAATAAATATGTTATAAAAATATGCTGATACGATCTTTATTTTAATTTTATCCACTTTCTAACTTCAGAACCGATTTCGCTGAAAAATTTTTCATTTCTCAATTAAAAAGATTTCGCGTCGAATGAGTCTCATGTCAATATTGCAAGACAATCGAGGTGAAACAGTAAAAAAGTACATATTTGTTTGGAATTATGTTGATATTTATTCAAAAAAACGTCCTCTGTGAAGTAGTTAAAAATCAAATTAGTTGAAAAAATTTTAATGCAAACTTGTTTGAAATTAATAAAATTTTGTGTCGAGATTTATTCTAAACCTAGTTTGTTGACTCTCAGATTTAGGGTAAGTTGAAACAGCATATTAGTCATGCTTGTTCCCAAATAGGAACAAATGTTTAAAATTGTAAACATTTTTGAACCCAAACTAATTAATAACTTCGTTAACGAATTTATAATATAACACAACATTTTCAATCTTTAAGACGTTGAATCCATTCGGAATGTTAATAATTTAAGGTCAGTAGTAAAATGAGAAATTTATTTATCATTTTATAAAGCACCACACAGAATTGAGTTTCAATTGGAAGTTCAACAAGCAACCGACTAAACCTTTTCGAAAGGCCATCATTTTCTATTTAGTTTTAATTTACTTAAAAAAAGTTCAATAAAATGTATGTATGTATCTAAACCTACACATCTAAAAATATTTCAGCAAAATTAATTTGAATTTTGCTTGCTTACTCTTAACGCTTTCATTATAATAACAATTTTTCTTATTTAAAAATCTTGTTTTTCTTGCTCGAAAAGGTCAATTTTCTCTAAGGCCACGGCAACGGGCCGCGAGTCCCTAATTTCGATCATACCCAACCTAATCTGAAATCTCGAGGAGCTTAATTGCAGGAAATAGCACACTTTTCCCCCATTTTCTTTTGCATGGAATGGCAATTAATTTGATAACCATAACCGCACTTACACAGGCTTTGAGCTGTCCCAAACAAAACAAAAAAATTATGATTTCCAGACACGCAACTCATTCCACCACCTTCTTGGGTATACACATTAGTTGACTCCAACCGGCAATCCAAGTCAACCAACAAAACCAACTCACCCACGCTTCCCGTTCCCGTTCCCGTTTCCGTGTCGTCCCATTAAATTCAAGATAAACAAATTTAGTGTCTAGTTTGTGTTTATTCAACACCCCTTCCGTACAGATTTTCATCGTCATTTCATCGTACGTCAACCCCTTGAATTCGGTAAATATTATATTCAAAGTGTGAAAAAAGCTTCTCCCAAAAATAGGCTTGTTTATCAATTTATGCTCAGCTCCCGTAGTTCAAATGATTTTACGATTTCTTTGCGTGCCTAGAGAATTGCCAGTGTTCTTTAGAAAAGGGGATTTTTTTTCGTTTAATATTGCCACTTTTTTTGTATCTCTGCCGTTCATGTTCATGGAGTTGAGTGAATGGCGAAAAATGCTGCAGAAGCGGATAAATAAAATTACAGATCAATTTGGATATACAGGATAAGGAAGACTTATTTATTTTTCCATTCATTTATTGCCAGACCGCTGGCTGCCTTTCACAAAGCTCCCCTGCCGTGCTATTCGCCCACAAGACCACACTTTTAGGCACGGCATAATTCTGTGTCAACCTTATCATCTGATGCCACTTTGTTCAGAAGTGGGATAATGTCAGTTTGAAACAGGTGACAAAAAGTATTTTGACTTGTCAGAGTGTGTCCTTTGAGAGAAAAAGGAGGGTACCGCACAGCAATGTGCTGTGTTTATCCTTGACACACAGAGCCTTTTTGGGGGGACGAAAATCGCTTGAAAAAAAAAATGAAAAAATAACCGAAATGGGACATTTGTGAAGTGTGGAACGTGATTACGTTTAAATGCCGAGACAGCAATCAGCATTCAAATTAAAGTCGTAATGGTAGTGGAGTGGGTTTCGGTTTGGATAGTGAAGGCTATAGCAGGTGAGTACTTCAGTGTCAGGAACACCAACATACGAAAATTGTGAGAGATAATTTTAATTTGGCCTTCATTTAATTTTTGTTTCCGAAAAAGGTCTGGGGATAATATTTTTAAACTAGGTCAAGTTAAGAACTCAAGTTTTTGTCTGAAAATATTTTAAAAATATGTTCGTGGTCAACGTGAATCAAAATATTTTAATTAAGGAAAGGCTAATATATTTATGTGTTTGGACAAGATATGAGAAAATATTATCTACAACTAAATAATCTAAGGCATATTAAACGTGTCAGTTACGAATCATACAGGTAAGGCGATGGTATACCTCAGTAGTTCCATTTTGGAATGTCAGTTATTTCTTCCCAATTTTGTTTTATTTGATTATTGCGGAAATCTGCTTAGCCATAACATAGCAACTGAAATATGTACTTTGAGCCGTTAAAATATTGACATTTTCTACTTGCCAATTATTGTGATGAAGTAAGAATTAGCTTTGTTTTGAAAATGATGTCTTTAAATAACTTTTTTGATATTTTGCATCATTTATATTTATCATTTACGCGGTCCACAAAATCCGAAGGAACATAAATAATACATCAGACGTTTTTGGTGCAGATGTACAGTGACTGGTAAGTATTCTGTATCGAAATTGCTTAAACCAATAAATTAAAGATAAAATAAAAGTGAGGTTATTTGTGTGGTTATTTCAGTGGTGTTCAAATTATACCACATTAAAAAACAATTGCAAAATTCAAATTACAGTGGTGTGGAACAGCTGTTGTGCAGAATGTGTTTGCGAAGAATTTTTTTTTTAGGGCGCTCTTTGCACTTTTGAGACAATTTTATCTTCAGTCCGATCCTTTTGGTGCACAAGAGTTACTTCCCAGAGGAGAAAAATAAAATAAAATATATCCGGTAAAATTAATTTTTAATTGTTTATTCCAAATAGTGTATTTACAAATAATATATGTATTTCTAACATTTCGACTTTTCGATTTATTGTTTCAATTGATGCCGAAACGATCAAAGTTTGTATTTGCGTAGGTATGTGCGTTACGTATTGTAATGAAATTGGTCTCATTCGATGCGGTATTGTCTTGTTAAGAGCTAGTTAGGTTTTGAGCGAAATCCGCTTAGCGGTTTTTCAATGGAAATCAAAAAAACAAAGACAACCCAAATAAAACGAAAATTATTATAATTTCTGCAAAAATTTCAGCAATAGTTCAAAAATTCTTATTTATCAATGTAATAAAATGTATTATTTGTCAATAGTATGTTATAATTATAAACAATTGAAAATTAGTTTAAGCAGATATATTTTCGTGGTTTCAAGGAAAACAATCTATATGAGGAATAGAATATTTATGACTTTCAATCGGTATACCCTCATTAGTATATTTGACAACAGTTTGATTAATAAATTGAATTGAATGAATCATTGAAAATATTAGTCTTGTGAGTCTATCCGGTATGGGCTCATAAACGGCCCAACAGATTTTAATGGTAAATGCAGTTGTATTCAGGGATAATTGGCGTGAAAAAAAAACAATATTAAGGAGTATCATAAACTATACTTCAATAATATAATTTATGTTAATCTCCGAAAATACTTATCCGATTAGAAACATTATTTCACTAGTAGAAAACAACAATATTTAGGAGTAATATAGGCTGTATTTTACTGTGCAAAGTAGTAGTCCATGAGACCACGAGTTGGTACGACCAACTTTTGACATATGGCATCACTTTTATTCCAATGAACTTAATGCATGTCTTAAATCATCAGTTTTATGGAATTTGACTTTGAACATCAACGTGCGTGTACAACTACAACGGGATGCATCGGTTAGAAATTTTGCAAAACAACTAGTGGCAATGGGAAATTGTTGAATTTTTGCAATGTATCAATGAAGTTAGTTGTGTGGACCACATGGGTCGACCTCATCCTTTTTTTTAGTTTTATCATTCATTAAGAAAAAAAAAGAAAAACTTATTCAGTTCTCAATCAAGCGATTTCGCGTTGAAGGGACCCGTCTCAAGTCGATATCATGTGTGGTGAGATAATCGAGGCGAACTAAACCGAACGTACATACGAACAAAGACATAGGCATTGATTCGAATTCTGGTTACCTTAAAATATGGAAATATGCAAAAACTGGGAAGCTAAGCTTTTCTTGGGACAGATTTGTGAATTTCACTAAGCTCAAACACACTCAGCCTTATTTAGTAGATTTCACTAATACTCGTTTCAAACTCGGAATAGTTATAACGAGTTCAAGCACGTACATCAACCTATTCCTATTGCTTACTTATAAAATATTTTCCTACTCGGTTTACTTATTCCTTGCTTATGTCAATTTTTTTTATTCAAAAATCGACCGATATAGAACTCTGTTTATTATAAACGTTAAAAACCTGACAGAACGCTTCAATCTGCAACAATTACAATGGACAACGACTCAAAAAAGAGAAAAAGGGCTGAAAATTGGGATAGTTCTCAAAAGGTAAGTCAATAGATAATTTTTATCGAATGTATTTAAATTATGTTCATACATATGTATGTATGCATTTCCTACTGTTTTAGATTCTTCTCAGACAGTTAATAGAAGAAAAGGTGAGTATAATAGAAAACAAATGTGTGGACACGAATACCACGAAGTCCAAGAAGGAGGCCTGGACGGAAGTATTAACACAGTATGTACATACATACATAATATCTCGATCGTTAGATTATAAGCAATTTAAAATCATCTTGTTTTCTGTTAATTCTTTTAGCTTTAATTACATAAGTCAAGTTAAGAGTGACTTGAAGCAGATACAACTGCAATGGAAGACGCTCAAAATGAAGGCAAGGGAAAAACAATCGGAATATAGAAGAAGTCGGTTAAGGTTTTTGGAATAAAAAAAGTACTCGACAACAATGGTATTTTTTTAAAGATGTACATCTATATATATAAAAGAACAGCCTAATTTTTGTGTTCGTTCGCTAACCGGGCACATTGGTTGACCGATTTTCCTAATTTTTCTCCTAAATGCAAGAGGTTTTAGGGTAGAAGGTTTAGCAAAAATAAAATATATATTTTTCATATCACAAATGGTTCAATTGTTAAAAAATGTAAAAAAAATTGTATTTCTCGCTACAAAAAAAAAACTGATCTATATACGAAAACTCGATTTAGTTTGAAAATTTCGTCAAATATATTCTTTTTCAATAAAAGATAAAAAAAAAAATGTCAGTGAAGAAAAAAAATATTTGACAAATATAATTTTTCTTCGACAAAAAAAAAAATGTCAGTGAATCTAGGAAATTATATTTGAACTAGCTGACCCGGCAAACGTTGTTTTATATGAAATTTCTAGAGTATGAAAATATGAATGTATATCTTATTTAGTTTTAGTGGGTACGTATTTGTCAATTATATTGTTATTTGTTATTTATAACTTTTTGAATGTTGATTGAATGTTTCATTAATAAAATTTAATCAACACTAACGAACTGGAGGTATTCCACGTATAATTATTGTCTGAATGAAAAACATGGTGTGCTCAAATGTAAGCCACAAAAAGACATTATTTAGCTTTGAGTCAATAGTCATTGCAAATGCCAATCTGATGGGGAATTGAATGCTTTCAAATGGAAATGTGCTAGTATATTATAAATGAGGGAAAAACGAAGTATATGCTGTCTTCGAGGAAGGACACCCAACACCGACGGCTCGGGCAGAACGTCACAATAGACACATATAACTTCGAGGTAGTAGAGGAGTTTGTCTACTTAGGCTCCGCTATAAACACGGGCAATAACACCAGTGCCGAGATCAGACGAAGAATAACTCTTGCTAATCGCTGTTTCTTTGTGCTAGGAAAGCAATTGAGTGGAAAAGCCCTCTCTCGAGCAACTAAGGTAAAGCTGTACAACACACTCATCATCCCAGTCCTGCTGTATGGTGCGGAAGCATGGACCCTGACAAAATCGGATGAAAGTGCCTTAGGCTGTTTCGAGAGGAAAGTTCTTCGGGTCATCTTTGGCCCCGTGTGCAT
>CAKKXW010000005.1:47610673-47624593 GCA_920937365.1 Sphaerophoria rueppellii
TAGTATTTGATATAGACTGATTGGTTTGCGACAAAACGGTATGTTCACAATTAGAAGCCTTTATGATTAGACTAATCTTTTTAAGAGAGTGATTATCGTTTGATGTTATAAGTCCTCATTATACGACATAAAATGACACTAAGTAAAAATATTAGTTGTTTTCGTTGTATAGTTAACAATGTACACGCACGTTAGTTTTCGAAGTCAAATTCCATAAAACTGATGATAGGACATACATTAAGTTAATTGAATAACAGTGGCACCATCTGTCAAAAAATGGTCGTACCAACTCGTGGACTCATGTACAACTACTTTGCACAGTAAAATACAGCATATTACTCCTGAATATTGTAGTTTGCTATTAGTGAGAGAATTTTTCTAATCAGATTAGTATTTCCGAAGATTAACACTTGTATGGCAAAACAGCGTTTGGTTAGTCAGATATAGTTTATGATACTACTGAATATTGTTTTTTTTCCACACTTACTAAATATAAGACTTTTTTCACTATTGTTGAAATTATTGCAGAAATTATCATACTTTTCATTATATTAGGGTTGTCTAGATTTTTGATTGCCATTAAAAACCACTTAGCCGATTTCGCTCAAAACCTAATCACCTCTTAACAACACAATACCGCGTCGAATTAGAATTTTATGACAATACGATGAGTGAGTCGCGAGATAATCGAGCTGAAAAAACCTAACATACATACGCACATACGAACACATAAAAACGCTTTATTCGGATTCTAGGGACCTCGAAACATGGAGATATGCAAAAATTGGAGATTCACAAAATCGAACCCATTACAATAACTTCCTCTGGGAAGTTAAAAATGTTTAAAGCAATTTTATCTAAAATTAATCGTTTTGGAAGCGGATTGACTAGAACGTGCTCAAATTTGCTCTATTGTTTTTTCTTCTTCTATATAACTGGGGTGTTTGGTGATGGAAAATGGCGGGTCGATTTTAAAACGGAATAAAACGAGATATCAATTAGGTTCTACTTTTATTTGAGGACTCTATTAATGACATTATGTATGAAATAAAGCATCGTTCAAATGGCCACCCAGCAAAGGCGCATAAATCAGCTGAATTTGACCGATGGGATCGATAATGTTGTTGTTGAAAGCCGTAGTGTTAAAAGTCGAGTAGACCTGCGAATTAAGAAAGCCGCACGGAAAGAGTCTAAAGAGGTCACATCACACGATGATGTACTGAAGACAATCTTTTTTAATTGTATACAAAAAGTTTTGGCAGCAAAGATGAATGCAAATAAAATTGGATTGAGATGTTCAAAAATTTGTGGACATTGCTGTAGCCAATCATACTTAACCACAGATTCAACCAATGACGAAGATTTCTATGTGTCAGACACTGTTACTAAAATCAAAACTGAAGATTTTCATATGACAGAAGAAAAAAACTATAAAGCAAATGTGAGCACGTTCTAGTCCCGCTACTCCGAAAACGGTTAATTTTAGAGAAAAATGCTGGAGGCATATTTTTTAGATAATTTCAAGAGGAACAATTTGTTCCTGACCACTATTGACCTCCGGGCAATAGGTTGCGATATACTGATGAATTTCGCGACTTTTTGACCACCATAACTTTTATAGCCGGCGATAGGTATCAATGTCGACTTTTTCACATCTTCATAACAGCATCGTAATAAAGGTATACACAAAAATTCAGTCCACTAGGAATTTTAACAGAGAACGGGTTTTAAATTACTAACATTACTGATGGACTATTAAAGCAATAAAACAATAACAAGAAAATCTGTCGACTAATTTTTTTAGCTTAAAGATGAGTTGACAGACACAGGTGAATAAGTTATCTACCATCATAATATCTGAATTAAAAAACAAAGCTCAACGATTTTTGTCAATGATGTTTGAATGCATGTATCCCCTTGATGCTATCATCAATGAAGTATTTTTTTGTATGCACTCACTCAAATCACATAGACGTGGTTAATTAAGCTCTGAACTATTATTCTCTGTCTTAATAAAAACCGATATCATTAATTCAAGCGGTATCAAACCTATTATGACACATCTTATAAAAAATTAATCACACTTCATCAAATTGAGTTAATTTTCAAGATAATCAGTACAATGACTAATGTTGATTACGAGTTAAGTGATGACTGATTACTACCATGTACCTACAGTTTTTCTTGAAAATAAATATGAGCTGTAATACAGTTTAGCTTGTCGATTGACTTAAATAAAATAAAATGTTTGAATAACTTCAAATTCAAAACCATTTAAAACAGTACAGTATAAATTCTGATGCACTTAGAACAAATTGATATTACTTGAATATTGAGCTTCAATAAATAATATTTCTTTCATTTTTATAACAAAATTTATTGCTTAAGTTTCAACATGGTTTGAAGTACCAATAAAAATAAAAATAAATCCTTACAAGTGATATTATCTGCTTTTGCAATCATGTAATGTTGAAAAGGCAATCACAATAAACGAAGACAATCTTGTGTCCACCATTTCAAGCCAAAACTTAACCACTGTTCAAAATTTAATCCCGCCCAATTACTCTTTCTTTCCAAAATCTAAATCAAATCTGACAAGAGTGTAATAAACCATGGAGGATTCAATATTGACAGCGCACTACACAATTGCCACTGAACAAAAACCACTGCCATCAACATTGCGTGCTTCCAAAATGCTACGTTACAACCACTGCCACCGCCACCGCAGCCGCCGCGGCATCCGCGGTGACGTCGTCGTTGCCACCGGCCGGCCGAGCCACCACCCTTGGACCCGTTAACATCTGCCATAGCACAACCAGCCACGCGGAGTGTCATCGTTTCGCATCAGTATGGGACAGACATCAAAGGACCGTATGTTCCACTCTTCGAATAGAAATGGCAACCGACATTTCTGGTCAAACACCGGAAAAATTTCTAAGCTATAGCTTATGGAAAGAGCTTCCTCAAAAATAACATCAATTGGGTGTGGTAAAATATATAACGCATAAGGGTTGGCTTGGCATCGATATATTATAGACCGGATGTGAAATAGATGAACGAAAACCGAATTTACCGGGCCAAGCCTTTTCAATAGATGACTCTTTTAGCAGAAAAAGTTGACTAACCAATTTAGGAAGCACTGCACATCGACCGATCCCCAAAAAACATCAGACCGCACGTCCGTTTGTTCGGAGCAATCAATTGACATATCCGTGCTCCTAGTCCTAACCCAACCCAGCAACAATAGTACCAAGACCCAACTAACAAGACAGCAAGACCACTCATACTTACTTAAACATAAATGCACTATATGCATGTTGTTTATGCACGCCATAGTATAAACACCGGATTTTGTATTGCTTTTAGTTTGGACTTTTGAACAATGCTCCCAAGGGTGGATTTTACTCAAGAGTCAAGACTAATTTGTGGTTGAGCCATTTAAAGAGTTGCTAAGCTGATTAGGTTCCCATGTTTTTGTTTGCTTAATTGAATAGATTTTAACTTAAAAAATGATATAGAAAAGCCTTGTATATTCTTCCCTGATTTGTTCGTTTGATTATCATTTGTATACAACGAAATAAAAATGTATTAAATACAAAATAAACGAAAACATTGACGAAAATATCACAGCAGGTAAAATTAAATATGCACTTACTTTTATTTGAAGACAATTTTAATCAGAGCTCACGACCCCGAAGTATTTACAACATAAAAACGTGTTTTTTCTCCTTTATTGTGAACGATAAACAATAAAATGTGCCCGACTGGGTCGTACGAACTTGCTCCTGCATGCTAAAACTAAATATTTATGATAACTTAAATTGCAAAAAGTAATGTTAAAATAAGAGATATACTTTAAGTAATTCTGATTACACTCTTATTTACAGCTTACACTTAACTCACAAAAAAAACTCAATATTAAAACATAATTACAATTTATTAAAAAAATTAAAATTTGAAAATGAACCTTGTAAATACATTTCATTCCAAAAATTTAAATGCCACACAAATTCAAACTTAATTCTTGATTTTTCGAATTTTTTTTTTTGAAAATTGTCGGAGCCGTTCTTTTTTACATTAATTTTTTAGACATAAAATTTTTGAAAATGTCTTAAGATTAATTTGGGTATGCAGTTTTCAAGACCATATAAATACACATGTTATACTTCAATTTGAAATTTTAAATTTTATCCGTTTTTGAGATACAGAATTTTGAAAAAAAAAATAAAAATATTTTTTAAAAATCCAAAAAAAAATTGTTTTGAATACAAAATATTATTTGAACAATATATACGTACTTTCAAAAAAAATCTTACGCCTACCGGACTTTCATTTTTCGAGAAAATCTAATAACAGAAAAACGGTTCTATGGGAGGTACCGTTTTGGAGCAATACAAACACATTTTTTTTTACATAAAATACATTAATGTTTAAGAAAATTAAACTCGAGGAAGTTTAAAAAAATCGTTCGAGCCGTTTTGGAGAAAAACAAAGTTTTGGTTTTTGGCCAAGAAAATCGTATGGTGGCTACCCTAAATTTTGATCTTAAAACAAAAATAAAAAAACTGGGATATGAGTTTTTTCTCACACCTCTAATTTTCAAATTTGAAGTCAATCGGACCAGTAGTTAAGGCTGTAGATGCCTGTAAACTTTCCGACAGACAGACAGACGGAATCGCCGGACCCACATTTTTCGACTTTTCTATCATCGTAATGTCATATCTCATCCTCATCTTAAATTTTTTTTTTTACGAATTCAATACTTGCCATATATTCTATATGTCGCAAGTAAAAATGTGTAAGGTTGTGTTATGCTTATGAATAAATATGAATATTAATAAAACTCGTTACTTCAGTAGCCAAGCACTTTAAAATGCCTATACCAAATTCAATACTTTCATCAGTGATTTTGTTTGCAATGGTAACTCCAAAGTTCGGAAGAAAATAAATTTGGAAATTTTTAAAAAGGAGGTGCTGCAGAGTCACATTACATTTTTTAACTGAATCGGGGAATACATATGTATAATAGAAGAAATTTTACTATGTTTTCAATTTTTCGAATTTTACTCTCCTTTGTCTTACAAAAAACAAAACGATAAGACAACGAAGAATAACGAAATTTAAAGTATATTAGAAAAATTGTCAGTTAAAGACGCATGTTTCACAAAAATTTGGTTGATTGCGAAGAACCCTTAGAAAACACGTTTTAAATATAAAGGAAACATATTTGTTTTTGAAAAAAAAAAAACTGTTTATAAAACCTTTTTTTAACTGAAAAGAATATACTCTATGAATTTCATCCCCCTACTACTGCTGTTCGTTATAGTCTCGCTGGAACTCGAGAACGGCTCAACCGATTTGGCTTATTTTGGTCTTGAAATATTTGTGGAAGTTCAACGAAATGTTTGTATACCAAACTTTTTTTCTAATCCATTACGATCGAATTTCAATTGCAACCTTACTTATCCCTATAAGTAAATTACCTTTCTAAATTTGTGGTCAAATATTTTGAAATAAAAAGATATTTGGTCCTTATACGCAAAAAATCGACCAAATAAGTTATCCGTTTGTATACAACTGTCATTTAAGGCAAACATACGTTTTTTAATAGGAATTATGATTTGATTTATTTTGTGTTTATTAATAGGGTTGTAAATCTTTCTACTGAATCATACTTGTAGAGTTTAGAATAAATTGAAAATGATGCTTTTCAGTCAGAGATCAACCAAATAGTAATTTTCATTTATTTTTCATGATTGACATTAAAGTTTCTTATATTTATATTGTTTCTTATAACAAGTAACCATACAGTGATTTCAGATACTAAAATAATGAATAATAGTTTTTATTTAATTTAATGACTATAGGATTAGAAAGTTGAAGGGAAATACAAATATATATAACCTTCAATGTGAATTTGAGGGACAGGTACAATTTGACTCAAATTTTTAGGAGAAGTCGTAATAAGAGTAAGTATAAACGTATACTACTTAATGAGTGAATTTTATAATATTGATGATTAAAATGATAAATGTGATAAGTTAGAGAAAATGGTTTATATATTAATCATTTAATAGAGAATTTAATAAATAACTAAGTAAGAAACTGGAAAGCATATTTATCTACGTAATTTAATTTTAAAGTACTTTAAATTATTATTTAAGTATTTCGAACAAAATACGGACATCAGCAAAAAATATGTTAAAAATATAGAAAAATATATGAATAAATAAATAAAAAAATAAATAAAAAATAAATATTCACATAAGTAAATTGAATTATAGGTTAAACAGATAAATAAACGAAATATGGTAAACGAATAAGATATTATTTTAACATTTATCTGTAAGTATCTAATATCAGAAATATGGCTGATGAAGCAATTTGTTCATAAGAGGGTTTTCAGAATTTTTGCAATGTAGGAAAAAAGTATGTGTCAGTTTGCATGATTCTCGGTTAAACTATGTATTTCAACATTTGCCATCTAATGTAGTTCTACTATAGCATAATATCGTGGTAGGCTAAGTTCGTTTTGTGATATTTGTAGTTTTCCGAGGTGATGTTCTGAACATTTGGTGATGTAAAGACTAAATTCGTGCGATTAAAAGATGGTTTTAAATTATTGCCCGTAGGACTTGGTGAATTGAACCGATATAGATTACTCTTACTGATTAGTATAGTTTGTATCATCTGCGAATATAGCTATTTGACAATCTGGTAATCTGGGAATATAAGATGTGCATATATATTGTACAGAAGGGGACCTAGAACTGATCCTTGAGGAACACCTTGGTTAACACGAAAAATATTTGACGAACAGTTATAACAGATACAAGGGAAATCTAAAACAAATCAATTTGTGCCCAATACCATCATGCCAAACTGATAGTCGAGTGCCTTTTCTATATCGAGTACGATAAGACCTGGTCGATTGACCAAGAGAACGATTTTTTCTTATGTGCTCACATACTCTTAAAAGTTGTTCAGAAGTGTTATGATGCATTCTCAATCCAAATTGTTCGTTGGGAAGAATATTGAAATCATCAACTAGACGTGATATTTTATCTTCTTTCTAACATTTTGCTAAACAACTAAGCAAACCGAAAGCTAGTTGCGAGATTTGGAAATTGGAACAAACTTAGCAAATTTCCAACTATTTGGACAGTAAGTAGTGCGTTTTGAGGCTTAATGTAAAAAAATGAATCCCTACTTTAGGTAGATTCTTAAGATATCTATTTTCAATATGAACTAAAGCACTTAACTTTTTAGTTTTTAAGTTTGAGATAAGGAATTTTACATTCTCTCGAGTAATAAACTGTTTACTAGGAGTTTCGGTGATTTGTTAGTTTTCTAGTAGAATCATCGCTTAGATGCTGCGCCACAAAATGGTTTTCAAAAATGTTGATGCAACAACATTAGATTTATCTATATTTAGATAGACTATTTCATATTGATTTTCAAGATGAGGTATTTGTCTGTTTGTGTTTTTAATAATTTTGGCTATGTTCCATAAGTATTTAACGTTTTTTCCAACTTACTAAGTTTTTCGTTCCAACTTTAATTAAGAAATTTACTCCGAAGTCTTTTTGTTGTACAATTCTACTTCAATGCTATACTGAAGTAAGTGGTAACTTTGCCAATCCCTCTTAAGAGAATTTTTTATGCGAATATATTCCATATTGTATTTTGAAAAAAAAAATATTTTAATTTTTTTTTTTTTTTGGTACACTCAACTAAACGGATTCTAGAATTTTGTTAGAAAATATACATGAACATTATCAACATCTTCTTTTGAACTCTCTCTCAGATAAAGAGAAATTGACCTTAACTTGAACCTTATTTCTGTTCTGAAACGACTCAAATTTGCATTTTTTATAAATATGCGTGTTATCTATATTTGAAACTTGGTAAGAAAATACTGACCAGTTTTTGAAAAACCGTATTTAGAAGAACATCATTTCAATACTTAAGGAAATCAGCTAGAAAATGCAGTTTTTTAGCGTAAGAAATTGGCAAGGTCTTATAAAACATTATTGGATATAAATATGACCAGTTTATATAAAAATCGAGAATTCACCGCATTATTTCTTATTATGAAGATATTTTGCATTTGTCTAAAGTTTATGCTTTTTTAAGTTGGAAGTGTTTTGTTTCAGCTCGCAATGTATTGTACTTCCTTATGTTACTTTTACTTGCAACTGTTAGTATTAAAACAAGCTTGAATCTAACATTACCGCCATTTCCATTATGCCTTCAAACCTTAATAAAACAAGTAAGGCCATGGTGGCGCAACAACTGAAAAAATACCTGTCTAAAACTGTAAGGCACTTTCTAAGTCGTCCCTAGCACCGCATATTCACGTTGTTTTCGTGATTTGTCCAATGCTAGCAGATTCCACATCTCATCGATTTCAAGGATACATTCTAACGCACATCGATAAAGCATGTGTTGTGTATATTCAATCATATTGAAGTACTTTGAATGTGCATGGGTACCTGCTTGCATCCACCAGCAATCATGGCAGCTGCTGCCCGCCAGACTGTAGCCTGTCCGACAAAGTACGCTGCTAGTTGAGCAATTCAGGAGTATCCGTAGTGTTCTGTAAAAGAACCACAAACTCAAAATTCAATTGAACAGTGCCCCCCTCTTTACGAATAGTATTTTGAAAATAGAAAATACAAACTAAAATGGGAAGGAAAAAACGGGCACGGTGTTTCTCCTATTTAAAGGGATAGCGGTTCGAATAAAACCTTAAATTTAGAAACTTTTATCTGTACGTCCTTCCGAAAGAAAAGGCTGCGCCTTAGCGAGCAGTAACAAAGAGTTTAAAAAAAGTTGTTCGACAGACATTTATGTATAAAGCTTTAAGAAATTTCTTAAACATACTTCAATACTGTTTCAGTGTTTCCCTTTTTTATACCAGGTAGGACGGCGGCGTGGAATGAAGGATAAATTGACTTTGTGTCTGCTTTTAAAAGCATCAACATGAATTTGAAGGAATATCTACCTTCCTTGTTCCTTGCCACCTTGTCATAGAAAAATAGAACTGAAGTCTCTATCTAGTGGAGTTTAAAGGACCTCACAACGATAAGTTTGTTTTGGAAGTGTAAGACTGTGGTTGAACGAAACCTTAAGAACAGACATTTTAAGGGATCATTAGGAAGCAAAGGTTCGACAGAAACTGTGAACAATTTGAATGGGTATTTTGACTGCTTATACTTCAACAAAATTACGTGGGAAGAAGTGCAACGGAAAGCATCAGAAAAGAAGGATTTAAGGATAACACTTCTTTGAATGTCGATTTGGCCACTTCATTGTAGTTGAACATTTTTTTCTATTCTTTTGTGTTTAGTTTTTTGGAATAAGGGCTTATATGTTTTTCCAAGAATGGTTAATCTTGTTCAGTTTTCAATGAAACTTTTTGGATCAAATATGTACTTGTATGGGCTGCCAGTAACAAGCTTTACGATTCATATTAACAAGTATTAATATGTTGTTTTAAACTGTTTAAAATCAGAAACATTTCACTTGGGGGAAATACTTATTTAAATTGCTTAAACATCTTTTATATTGTTTATAAAGCGTGATTCACGAGCAGTGTGCTAGAGAGGCTTTAAGACAAGAAAAAATTAGCCTTGCAAGAAGGCATAGCACAACATTGTTGAAAAAGCCGTTGAATGTTAAAACATATATCTATTTTTTAAATAGGTTTTTTTTCTGACCTCCCGGGGCAATAGACCCCCTACATATGTTTTTTTTTTTTATTGTCTTAATGCAGCCTACACACTCCACCTATCTAGCACACCGCTCGTGGATCACCCTTTATAAACAATACAAACGCTGTCTCCCCCAAATGAAATGTTTCTGATTTTAAACAGTATAAAAAACAAAAACAAAAATTTGAAGAAAAAAATCATCCAAATCCAAATTAGCAATTTTGCTAATTGTGCAGTCATTGAAGCATTATTGGTCCGATTTTTTTTACTGTGCATCGAATTGCATGCAATTTTGGAATGAGGTTCATCTTACCCTTAACTTCAAAAGTGAAAATGATTTGAACTCCGCAACCACCCTGGGAGTGGTTGCCACCCTTTCTAGGGGGTGAATTTTTTTTTTAAATAACCTCGCATATCGATAGAAGACCTAATTTAAAGCAAACAAATCTTCAATAAAGTTTTTCATCAAGTCCAATACTTTTCAAGTTATTGGCAATTGAAAAGTCGAATTTTTTTCACGTTTTTCATCGTTTTTTTGCAAATATCTCCAAAAATATACGTTTTATCGAAAATTTTATCAAGAACAAAATTGTAGCAGGTAAAACAATGGAGAATTTGTTTTTTTCTTATAAAGTATTCTAAGTGCAATATTAAGCGCGATATTAAAGATCTTTTTTTTTAATCGATGTGGTCAATGCCACCTAGCGGCGAGCAAATGCGTTTTATGCATTCAAATACAAAAGGGTTTTGTAGTGCTTAAAATAAGATTTTAAATGTCTCTTGCACGTAAAATAAGTGAGCTGTATTGCAAATAATGGGAGCATCTAATGTTTTTTCTTTTAAATCAATGGGTTTCATAGGTGCCATTTCCACTTGAATTAACTTTATTATGAAGTGTTTGAAAGATAGTTTGGCTAGTTCAAGACACATACTATTAAAAAAAGTCACGATTAAAAAAAAAAAAATTCAAATTAAAAAAAAAAAACACTTTTTTTTCATAATATCTCAAAAATGACGACAGATACGTATAGAAGTATAAAGATTAAAAACTTAGGTATTTTTCTGACAAACAATTTTTTTTTTTTTTATTTTTCTTCTGTCAAACAAAAATTGACGCAGATATGATTGTTAAAAGAGTGCGAGGCAACGCAATCACAGCCTCTCTTAAGCCCTTTACCCCTTCACCGTTTTGAAAAAAGTGTTTTACTATATATTGCAATGAAGGCTCTCTTAGCTCTCTTAATAACCTTTACAATGGTGTTTTATAAATTGTGATAACATGAAAATTGAAGGAGTTATGGTTCAAAAACTTATCATATTTCTTTCTACTTACTAACTGAAAATTTCGGAGTGTGAATATTTGGAGCAATGTAAAAGTACGCAATATAGTAGAGACCCACAACTATTGAAAAAAAATATAACACATTTGAGTGAAGGGGCCATGTGATCAACTGTGCGTGCTCCAACCGTTGTTGCCATAAATGAGCATACAGAGAGTTTATCTCCAAACACAGATTTAGCTTGGCAACAAATACATTCATCCAACGGATTGGGGTGGGTCATAAATGACGGTTTATTAAATCCACTTAAGTCTGTAGATCCACCCGCACCACAAGAACTGCTGAAAATGATTTTTGCAACTGCAGAAAAGGATGTGGAGCGTCTTGCGGATGCAGAAAAAATTGGTCTGTTTTGTAATATAGTAACTGAGGAGTAACGCCCGCGGCCATGCGGATTGCGTAGAAAAAAAAAACATTTAAAGTTTTATTTATTTATTTTTATTTTATTTTTATTGATTCTTGCATTTATTATTATTGAGACGAAAGGAAGGTTGTTGAAGGGGTTAAAAATTTGATAATTATTATAGAGAATATAAAATATTACTTACTCTAAACTTACATCTTTTTATGTCATACCAAAGTATTTTTTTGCGATTTTTTCAATTTAGGGTTTTTTTGCAAGTGTTGTAAGATTTTCAACGGGTTGAAAATGATTTTAGTATCAGACAATTATGTTAGAAAATACTTTACAATTTCACCACTTACTATTAGACATGTTTTTAAACGATAAAATGGTTCAATGTCAATTTTTCCATTAAGGGGTTGCTTACACCCCTTAAAAACAATAGGCGGAGTTCAGATCATTTTTTTTTTTTTTTTGAAGTTGAGGGTAAGATGAGCCTTATTCCAAAATTTCATGCAAATCGGTTTACAGTAAAAGAAATCGGAGGTAAGACCGTATTTTTCGCTTCAATGACTGCACTATAATGATTATTGTCTCAAACCTCAATATGGCATACTGTGCATTTGAGTTCTCTATATTGGTAAGTGGACATGCACTTATAGTTAAAACAATTTTACAGCCAAAAGCTGTGACAGAAGATCTTTCAAACCAAGCAGGCAGCTACAATACAAACCTATGTAAAAAAATAACTTCTGTGAAAGGTCTTAAGATAGCGCCACAAAGGATATTATCTAAATTCAAGTACATCGTTTACGCAAATTCTTTTAAAACTCGCTCTCTCAATTGAGGAAAGAAAGACTAAGTCATATACTTTTTTTTGTCATTGTAATGCCATATTTGTAAAAAAATATAGATCATCTTGTTGACGGTCGATGGTAGTTTAGGTTATATTTTCGCATTGAGTGATAAAATCCCAATCACTCATTAGGAAGAGAGAGATAGGTAGATGCCTGCGCAAGCAGCTCGATCGAGTGAAGTTGGTGGTTGAGTCTTGAATTGCTCATTCCATATCAACGGTCTTGGGCGCTCGGTCGAGTTTGTTAAGTGCGTATTAATAATTAAGAACAATTTATTAAATATATTTTTGTGAAGTTTAACATTAATCAGAAGTGGGATGAAACCAATAAAAAGCTAAAACTATTTGTATTTACGAATTGACTAGAAATTGTTTTTAATCAACGTGTGCGTCTGTTTATGTATTATTCATACACGCCACCACCATCTGTTGCCTTTGAATTCCGAGTGTCTTATTTGTTTTTCGTGTACGCCTTATATTTTTTTTTTTGCAAGAATTGATTCTCAACATACAGAATTGTTTGTCTTGTTGTGTATTAAAATTCCAACACTTCCAGTAACAAAAATGTGAATTCTTGAAGCCGGCCGAGAAAAATTTGAATTTCGAGTGTTAAAAAGAGAAAACGGTTATTTTGTTCTTTTCCCATGTACATACGCGGTTTTGTTGCCACCACCAACTTACTTTCCCCTTGTTTTAGCATTATTATTTTATGTATACTGAAATTGAGTGAGAATTCGAATTGTGGACGCTGAGAGAAAAAAAAAACGGTGAACTTATGTGTGTATTTATATTATATTCCCTTTAATAATTTCTACCAATTGATTTTGTTGTTTGTTTTCCTTCGCGGAGTGATATTCAAGTATATTGCTTGCGTCTGATGAAAACGGGAAGTCTCACACCATTTCATTGTTTGTGTGTTCGACGGTTTTGTTTTTTTTTTCCCGAGTGCACGATGGTGAGCGACATTCGCATGTATTTTGCTTGTGTCTGATGAAAACGGGAAGTCTCACACCATTTCATTGTTTGTGTGTTACACACTGGTTTGTTTTTCTTTTTCCCCGAGTGTACGACATTGAGTGACATTCACATGTATTGTGCTTGTGTCTGATGAAAACGGGAATTCGCATACCATTCCATTGTTTGTCTGTTACACACTGTTTTTTGTTTTTCTTCTTATTCGAGTGAACGGTAGTGGCTTATAAGATGAGTAGGATTCGGGCTGAATTGGAAGAATTAAAAAAAAGAAATGCCGAACTTGAAAAAGAGATGGCTATTATCCGCCGAGGTCAAAGCGCGGAATCGTGTACGAACTCGTCGTCGTCGTCGGGTAGTCAGAATGTTAACCAAATGCTTCGACCCGGGAGCGAAGAAATAAAAAGAATGATACCGTATTTTAATCCGGCTTCGAGTGTTGGTTTGAGTGCGATCGAATGGGTGGAACTCGTAGACAATTTAAGCCACATTTATGATTGGGACGATCGTACAACATATTTCTACGCCTCTTTGCGGTTAGAGGAAGCGGCAGCACAATGGCTAACCGCGCAACGGGGTCAGATTACGAATTGGACCCAATTCAAACAAAATTTAATTATGGATTTTCCATCTTCGTCTGATGAATCGGATGTGCTAGTCCGCCTCATGGAAAGAACGAAAAAGCCAGAAGAG
>CAKKXW010000005.1:47651105-47666122 GCA_920937365.1 Sphaerophoria rueppellii
ACAAGCTGCAAAATCCGTTCAAAATTTTAAAAATATAAACAACTATTACACCAGCCTAATCAACCCTTCTCGTTCCAGAGTTCTTCTTCCAAACAATCTACAGAGAATAGAACAAAGAGTAATAACTAGGCTTAGACTCGGTCACACACTACTTACACACCTTCATCTCATCGACAAGCAAGTAACTAACATTTCATGTACCTTTTGCAACCATCCGCAAAAAATGTCTATTGAACACATCCTGAACACCTGTCCTAAATTCCAAACAGACGCCTTAAGGATCGACCGCATCGCAATTATTCAGAACCCTAACCTTGATAATTGCTTACAAATTTTAGAATTTTTAAATAAGTACAATCTGTTCAGTAAAATATAAGTTAAAATATAACAACAACAATTAATTTAAGATAAACAATTTGTAAAATTTTTTCACTCAATAAGAGCAAAGGCTGATGGCTTTTTTGTTAGTGCCTTAACTGCTTAATTTATTGTAATTTTAAAATTGCTTTAAATAAATTATAATAATAATAATAATAATAAAAAATCGTATAAGAGGGGGTCTATTCCCCCTCACCACGTTATACCAGGAGGGGCAATTTTCTGAAAAATTGACATATTTTCTAAAAAATAAATATTAAAAATCAACGGCTTCGTTAACAACTAGGGTTTAACGTATAGTTACAAAAAATTTCAAACTCAAAATTTAAAAAAAAATAAACAAACAAAAAACAGTTTTTTTTACATATTTTATTTAAAGTTTTATATAATTAAGTACTAATTTTGTTTTAAACAAACTGCCGTTGTTAATTTTTAGTTGTTTTTGAGAAATAAAAAAAAACCTATAATAATTTATGAAAAATTAACCTCTTTTTTAGTATTGCTTTTGTAATTGGAGTTTTATGAGGACTCAATAAAGTAGAAAAGTATTGGATTTTCCCTGGATTATTCATTTTGTTCATTGATAACGTGATGGTCCCATTGATGAAAATGGGATAGACGGAGATTGTTAAGGATGAGGTGTCGGTTAACATTGGTCTTGAATTTTTGAACATTGCAATGACTGGGGAAGACAGAGTGTGGAGAGAGTTCCACATTCACGTAGTACAGGTAAGGAACGATTCTCTGAACGTGACCGTACGACTGAATTTTATTGAAAAAAAAAAAATATTAAGACCGTCCCAGTCGGCTTACTCTTAGCAGCTCATTTCTAACTGGAATTTTTTGACATGAGAAATTTGCGGATATGACATAATGGTCAAATCGGACTAGAGACGATAATACACTTATTGCATAGATATTTATAAGGGTTAGAGGTAAGGAAGAATATGAGTATTTTCTGCTTGGCCGCCAATATCCGGTATACGAGTGGGCTCGTTGAATAGCTGAGCAAGATGATTAATCTCAGCAAAAATCTCAGCACACACTCCTTCGGTTGTTGTCTTGCTCCAACGAAGAAGTCAGGAAGAATTGTGTACATTGAAATCGCCCATAATAACGATTTCAGTTCTAGGACACAAGGGAACAATTCTTTGGATGGAGTCAGACAGTGAGTCAAATTCGTAAGAAGTTGAAACCGTGTTCAAATTTTTACTTGTATAAAGGAAACAATAATGGATGATGTGCTTATTACGGAAAATCTGAACCACATAATATTAAAGAAACGATTTAATTAAGAGCTATAGTGTGGTTGAAATTGGTAAGCAACATCATTTCTAATATAAACGGCGAGGCCATATGTTGGGAAGGATAAGAGGCACTAATCTCTAATCTCAGACTTCTTTTCGACTCAGCGCACCTGTAAGTGTAATGCCTTAACAGTGGCGTGAATCGATCGGATCTGGAATTCAAACAATAATTCTTTATTCGTCTGCTGTTGTTGTGTCATATTATATACAATATACATACATTGTATGAACAAAAAAAAAACTCCTTACAATGTACTGCATATGATAATTGATAAGCCATGCAACTGTGTGTACCTGGAAGGAAAGAGGCAATTTGTTGTCTTTTTTGAGGTGCTGTGCATTTGTATCTACTTTTTGTATGCTTGCTTAATTGCTTTTGCATTTTTTTATTTTATTGCGGGACTAACACTGTTTTGTTGATATTTGTAGCAATGTGTAAGAAACTGTTTGTTGTATTGTTGAACAAACCGTGATGGCATCCCGGTTTCTGAGTTCCGTTATTAATTGAGAGTCATACCTACAGTTACTACGAGAACCTTTGACCGATTTGTTGGATAACGTTCCATTGGCTATAACCGATAACTTAATCTATCAACAAGATGGTTCTCCAGCACACTATAGCTTACAGGTGAGAAACTGGCTGAATGATCATTTCAGTGTCCGATGGGGAGAAGAGGCCCAACAGAATGGCCTCCTAGATCACCAGATTTAACATTCCTAGATTTCTTTGCATGGGGATTCATGAAGAATTATGTGTACGAAGTGGAAGTCGTTCTTTTGGAACAGCTAAAAGAGCGATTTGAAGTCGCTGGAGCAAAATTGCGGGTAAATCTATCACATATAAATGTATGTGCACTGGGCAGGCATCAGAAGCACATATAATCTATGCCTTCTAAGAAATGGATATCATATTGAAGATTTGTTATGATTATTTGATGAAAAATAATAATAAAAGAAAGGTTAATGTTTTGATATGTGATGCCTTTTATTAACCTTTAGTTGACGATTGTTTTTTCATTCAAGAAAAATTACGGTTTAATTATCTTAAGCTCCTAGCAGATAGAAACCTTCGCCAGCGGGTGGACGCGGCCCACAGGTATAAAAAGAAAAAATTCAATCCAGTTTTCAGACGTTATCAATGAACAATCCAGGAAAAATCCAATACTTTTCTACTTTATTGAGTCGTCATAAATCTCCAATAACAAAGCAAATAGTAAAAGTTTCATAAATTAATTAAACTAAAAGTCCAGATAGGTAAAAATAGAAACAAAGATTTTCTTATAGAAATGTGGTTATTTCTCAAAAACAAAAAGAAATGTTTGCATCCGGTTTTCTGTTTTCGACTAAAAATTAACAACGGCATTGAATTTTTAAGACAAAATTAGAACTTAATCACATAAGATTTTGAAAAAAATATTAGTTCAAAAAGTTTTTTTTTTGTCTTTTTTTTTCAAAGCTTTGAGTTTGAAAATTTATTATTTTAAGATTCAGTTAAATTTAAAAACAAAATGAAGGAAGAAGTTCTTGGCTTTCCAGAAAGGTGTAGCACGGTGTTGCAAACGAAGCCGTTTTCTGACAATGTAAGTCAATTTTTCATTCGATATTTTCTTGTCTCAACTCATCCTTCACGCTCTAGCTTTTTGGCACAACGAGCCAAAGGACCGGGTGGCTAATTCCTTAATCTTACTAACTTTATTTTTTATTACTGGAATGCCGTAAATCTAAAAAATCTAAAGACCTGGGAACCCTGGGATAGTCAATGAATATGAACAACGAGTGTTTGACCGCATTAAGGTAAGATAATAAAGGTAAAAGAAAACAATTGTGTGATCTCGATTAGAACAACGTTTAACAACAATTTAAAACAAATCTATTATATATCAACTATACTAATATATTGGGTGATTCACGTTCGCTATGCCAAAAGATGTGTATAATGAAGAAAGAGTTCAGACAAGAAAAAATCTTTAATAGCCTTTTTACCCGCATTGTACCGGGAGTTGTAATTTAAACAATAAAAGTGTCTTATTTTGTAAGGAAAAATAGTCCAAAAGGGCATGCTTTACTTGTAAAGTTGAAAACCGTTCAACCGTTCAACCAAGCAAACCAAATTTATTATAATCAGTATTGATATTGAAATCCACATGACATGTCACATTTGAGAAAATGGTAGTTATTGCTTCTATTTTTTTTTGCAATCCCTCGAAATGCCAATAGCACCTACATACCTACTAGTGATGGCATAATCCAATAATCATTCGAATTACGACATCGAAAAAAAATGTGAAAAATTTAACTTTTACTGTGCACAATATGTTATTTAACAACAAAAAAAGAATAAAAAAATAACTCCAAAAACAAATATGTAGTTAAATTAAATCACCGGCGAATGCCGTCGACGTTATGGAATATAAAAACTGCACGCATTTCATTCCCAAGTACCTGGTCAAGAAGTTTATATCTTCTTGATCTTGGCGAACATGCATGTGGAAAGAAACCAAAATAAATAATACCTACATCGATGATTGTATTGTGTATTATAATCAATTTATAAAACATCCAAGTATATTCCGAGTAAACTTTGTAAAAATACAACGGAGATTAAATATTGTTTTTGTTGTTGCCATTCTTTTTAATTTAACTATACATTTTGGAAGCAATTATTGGAGTCGAATGCGAAACTTACAAATATTTTTAAAACGTTTATGTTTTCTTGTGTAACGTGTCATGCATACCAAATATACTGAAATTTGTTTGAACAAGCTTCATTCATATGTATATATGTATACATTATACGCTGTATAGTAGGTAGCAGTTAAAGTATCATTTTCATACCGACCTTGAATGTGGTGCGTTGACATATCGAATATTTGATTGACACAGTCAATTTCCTTAAGCAAACAAGGTCAATGAGAACTTCTAATCATGCTCTTGAGGAGGGAGTTATGACTGAAGTGACTAATTTAATATTTTGTAGGAGTAAAAACTGAATGAAAAATGGATGTTTTCTTGAAAGGCAAAATTCCAACCATCTGTCGATTAGTTAGCAGAACTATTCTTAAAGAAGATCATATTGTTTTTGAAGCACAACTTCTTAGTAAAGGCATGTTTTATGTTTAGTTACCTATATTTTTATTTTTGAATATAAATTAAATGTGTACATATTTTATTCATGAAATTTAATGGAATGAGGACTTCGGGACAATATTTGTATTATAAACTATACCCCTTATGTGGTAATTCGTTTTAAAAGCTCATATCTACGAAACTGTAAGCTTCCTAAATATGTATAAAGAATTTATTTTATTTAAAGTAAATGTATAAGTTAGTTCAAATTAAATACAATTTTATATTTTATACTATTTTCCGGAAATGTATTTGGAATTTAGGCCCACTAAAAATGAATGTTTTGACCGCAATATTGGACTTAGTTGCAGTAGATTGTATAAATTCAAAATGTTTGGAGATCCAGAGGAAAGAAAAAGACCAATATTTATTATAAAAAAAAGTATTTTACTGTATGAAGTTTGAAAGAAGACTAAATATATTTTACAAATTAAAGAAAACTTAAATTGAAAAGTAAACTGAGATTAATATAGTTTCGAATAAATTACTGAGAGCAACTTTATATAAAGAACAAATTAACACAAGAGTATATCTAATAATGAGTAGGGAAACTCTTTTGCAAATGTAGTTGGCACTACTATAATCACAATTTTTATAAAATTTTTATGTAAAACTGTCTGCACAAGAAGAAATGACTACACGTTCATTAATTGCTTATTTCCCTTTTTCCATAATCAGTCTTATCACGAATAAATTTTCCCTGGAGTTTTTTCCCAAATTGGGAACTTTGCTATCATGAATAATTTTCGAGAATGGGAAAAAGCTTAATTTCGAAAAATTCGTATCGCCAATAATTTTTTCCAGGGAACTTTTTCCTTATTTGGAACAGAATTTTCCCCAAATAAGTTGTTTGGGAAAAACTTGCTGTGCACCTCAATGAAGTGAAATAGAAGACTATTTTCTTTTTTTCTTTGGCGAAGAGAGGGGCAGAAGTCGTGGGGCTAAAGATCAACTCGAAAAAACTTAATGGATCATCTGTAGAACTTAATCATCAATCCAAGTAAATATTTCTGGACAACTCTTTTAGATTAAGGACCAAGCCTTGATTGTAATGCTCCAATGTTGAATCCCTGCTGCCTTACGGGAAATAGCACTTGGGAAGTCACAGACGCTGCCACAGGAATGTTTCAAACGTTCGTTAATTGATGTCTCAGAATATTTTGAGTATTTTTTTAGCCCTACCGTATCTCAAATGCTGAACTTCATGCGAGAACAGGTCAGGAACCCATAGACTTAAGCATACAAAGACGAAAGTAGCTGTGGATTGGCCACACGCTTAGTAAAAGTGACTGCCATGCAGTTGAACCCGCATTCACAAGAAGCAGAAGTGGGCCGGCAGACAATTGGCTTGGCAATGAACAGGAATAAGCACGACAACGGCTCAAAGTAGAAGAAACCCTATGTCCCGTTGAAGAAACATCACCGACCTAATAGGTTAGGTAAAATTCGTTTAAATAACAAGAGGCAGTCTTACTTGGATGTTTATTTCGGAATTCGGAATCAAAAATGAATGCAAATGAACTTTTATTACAGTTAAAGATCACGAATTTCCCAGGTATCTACAAGCCATCTATCAGCCAGTGAGAACCAAAAATATATCTGCAGTCTGGTTACCGAGGAATAATCTCAAATCCATTGCTTCTGGTTTCAGTTCTTTGCTTCTTGTAATCCTATATAAAGCATGCACATATGTACATACATACATATTTATATGTTTATATTCGGATGAAAATTCTTCGGTAACCAGGGCTAGGAAATGAGTTTGACTTTCAAAAATAGACTCGGGATAATTACTTATATCAAATATGTCCGTAAGATTTAGCGAAATTGATTTTGTCTTGATGTGAAATCCCACAATTTCATTTATTTGTATTTGAATTTGACACAAACAAAATATTTTATTTAAATTTGAAATAAAATAAGTTCGAAAATCATTAAAATATTTTAAGGTTGGTATAATTTCTTTCTGGGGAAATAAAATTTCTTGGGAGATTCTCGATGGGAAACTTCTGTTCCGGGGTAGTTTTTATTTCCCTGGGAAAAAAAGTTCCCATAGAATTGGCGATAGGGGTGAATAGATTTTCAAAGGCGGTCTGACTTGATTGTCATCATTTGTCAAAAAAAATTTCGATAAAATAAAAATCTGTCAAAAAAGCTTATGGTGTTTCCCTTTCCTTCCAACAATTTTCTCATTGGCATCTATTTCCCATATCTGTGTGAAAATATGTGTGAATCAACAGGTCAATTTTTCTGAGTTTCCATACTCATTATTAGAAACATTCTGATTAACACCGCCTCTTAATTTAATAGAAACAATAAATTCACACCGCTACTATGTTATAGAAACAAATTTCTTCCTTAAGTTTTTGTCATGACGTCAGCTACTTTATCTTCAGTTGGTTTTTGTTCTTGTCGAATAACGGCATTTGCAATTTCATCTCGAATAAAATGGTACTTGACGTCTAAATGCTTCATTTTCATTCGTTTGCTTACCTTGAACTCGGCAGCAATTTTAATACAGGAATTATTATCTTCATATATGACTACTGGAAACGTGCATTCTTCGTTTAGTTCATTCAGCATCTTTCGAATCCATTTGAATTGACATACTGCTTCAGTTAAGGCTTCTGCTGATGAAAAACTGACTGTTGATTGCTTCTTTGATGCTCAGCTCACGGCATTTCCAAATAACTTGAACACGTATCCTGATATAGATATCCGGTCATTTTTATCTCCTCCCCAGTCAGCATCACAGACACACACCAGGGTCTCGGCAGTATCTTCTTTTCGGTAAATCATTCTCAAGTCGATTGTTCCACGAATGTAAATATTTTTTGCATAGCTGTAGTGGCGTTCACCAAAACAACTTTGGAATCGACTCATGTATCCAGTTGCAGCACATAAGACCGGTCTTGTGGTCACAGTTTCGTATATTCAGCAACCAATCAATTCGCGGTAGGAATGATTTTTTCTTGCAAACATTATCGATGTGCAACCCCTTTTCAATGGGAGTAGTTTTTGGCTTGCAGTCTTTCATGTCGAATTTATGGAACACTTTCTCCAAGTATTGCTGTTGACTTAGTTCAATGGTTCCATCTTCAACGTTTTGCAGGATGTGCATTCCCAGAAAGGTATTTGCTCTACCCATGTCAGTCATTTAAAATTCGTTTGAAAACAGCTGTCATCGACATACAGCAGGACGTAAAAATTAATACCGCTTTAGTTCTTGACGTACACAGATTGAATTGATTTGACTCACATCACCTGAATACAATTCTAACCATGAAACTGTTGAACTTTTCGTTCCACGCTCGGGACGCTTGCTTCAACCCGTATAAAGCCTTATTAAGCTTACAGATTTTGTTTCCAAATTCAATACCTTCTGGTAATTCCATATAATTGTCTTCGGACAGTTCACCATTCGGAAACGCACTTTTGACATCCATCTGGTGAATATACATGGCCTATACATGGGATTGCAAGCAATATTTTTAATTTTACCAACTTTGCAACTGACGCAATCGAAACCAGGTTTTTAGATAAATCCTCGCACCACCAAACGAGCTTTGTATTTTACAATTTACCCATCTACTTTGCGTTTTAATCGAAAAACCCATTTGCTTGTTATGGCTTTTCGATTCTTTGGCAAACTACAAAAAGTCCAAGTTCTATTACGAATCAATGATTGGTACTCACTTTTTATGGCATTTTCCCATTCTGACCAATCTTCTCTTACTTTTGCCCCAGCAATCGTTCTTGGATCATCTTCGACGTATGTACTCTTCAGCAGTAGAAGCAAAGTTTTCTTCGCGTCCGTTCGCTTCTTCGTTGAACATTTAATTCGAGGTCTTAAACACTATTCTCGCTTCCGTTGTTACTATTGTTACCGATGACATTTTCTTCGACATCTTGGATTGCTTCAATGCGATTACCAGCCCAATCCAAATTAGAGCTGTGAACTATTCCATCACCACCGTCAACAGGTTGATTTTCAAGAGTCATCGTGTTTGTTCTCACCAAATCGTTCCGCCTCTGAAGTCGAAAATTCTGTTTTTTTCGGTCTCCTCAACACGGAACGTTATGTGTCGACCAATAACTAACCTTTTTTGTTTCATGTCCCACAGCCGGCATTAAACCAATCGATGAAGCATTCCCAAGCATCAGACATTTGTTCGACTTACCTGCAAATTTCTATCGCTTATCTTTTGGTATGAAATTGAAGCATTCTGAAATGAAAATTCTTAAATGGGACATATCATGTTTTCTTCCAAACCAAATCTCAGCCGGTGTCTGCTTCATAAATTGCTTATTAACAGCACTCGTTGGCTATCGATTCTTCATATTATTTGGTGCAAGAATCGCTTCATTCCAGAATTTATGGTCCAAGCCACTTGCCACCAGCATAGTTGAAGCTTTTTCCTGGAGCGTAGTTCCATACACAAAGGATTTGGGTCTGTAAACTTCTGTCAAAGACGTTAGACAAATAGGTAAGAATTGAGAAAGTCTATATTTAGATTCTTCGGTATTTTTAGGAAGTGGTATGATTTTTGCTGAATCAGAAAAACTCCAGTCATCAAAATTGTACTAAACGCATTATGTAATGTAATTCAGCCAAATTGGCAAAATTATTTTTAAAAATCTGGGGTTAATATTGTCCAGACCAACAGCACTTGACTTCACTGAAAGCAGGCTTTCAACAACATCGGCAGCATCCACAAAACGAAAGTTGTAACAAGGGTGATCTAAATTTTCCATAAACGAAATTTTATCCGAAGAATTCGAAGAAGGCAGGGTTGATGGAACTGAAACGAATGTTTTATTAAGTAAGTTTACATCAACATCGTTAACAGGCATAATGTGACTTTGTTTCGTAAATCGTAATGAACCCAACGAGTGTCGCAATTCACCCGGTATCAATTCCAGTTGCAATATGCATTATCCCTTTGTTGCATTAACAGTCTTATATTCTGCGTGAACCATGGTTTAACATTAAATTTTAGACTTTCTGTTTTCAAAGGAACATGCATATCGTAAAGGGTTTGGATATTCTTTGTTAGGAATTGCATTCGTTCGTTAGTGGACGGCATAGAAAATATACTCTTCCAATTGGTGGCCCTAGTATGCTCTTCAAGATACCGAAAATTAATACTTTTGAAGACACGGTATGATATTGAAGACTAAATTTGATTGTTACAAAAATTAAGTCATGTTTTTAAAAAGCAGGTGTGGAAAGTTGATCAAATAAGGCTACATAGTCTACGTCACTACTGCGTTGTTACTTGAGTGTGAATATAAAAGCGTATGCTATGACTTATTTAATCTAAGCAGAGCGATGCTTTGTATGTATATTTGACAGGTATAATCGACCTGGCGTTCGACTCCAGTGCCACCTAGTTTCAAGCAGAGATAACCAATTTCTTGTATAAGTTTGTATTGAGCAAACGCTTTTGATCAAGCAGAGAAAATTGATAAAAAAAAACTATTTTTAAGATTTATTTAGTAGTTTATTGTAATGTTAAATTTTTTATGAAATAAAAAACAAAATTAAAGAGAAACAAAAGAAACATATTGAAAATTATTACTTCAAAACATATTCAACAGAGTGATATATGTAGAGTGGCACGACAGCTCTTGAAGAGCCAAGGCCTAAGTGGCTTACTCTCATCTACAATTCTCTAGGTGGGTGTGAAGAACTGAGGGGTCCTACAATTTAACGCCGATTCCGAACGGCAAAGTTGAGAAGCACTTTTTTATGACAGATGATACTCTTGGAAGTTTTGTCAGTTCTTCGCAAGAGACAGTGTCCGTGAAAGACGAAATAAAAACTATGGGCACGAGTAGGACTCAAACCCACTAAAACTAAAAATAAAAATAATGTGTCCCAAAAAAACTTGATTGAACAGAAATAAAGTAATTCATTTTCAATTGTCTTAACAAAATATTGAAAAACAAAATATTTTTAAATTTGACAAATGAGGTTTTTTGAAATATGCTGAAACAATCATGATTGGTATGATAAAATAAAGAATTGTTAAGTTTTTGAATTGAATTGTTTGTAAGTTAGGTTTTTATAAGACCCGAAAAAATCATAAAAATTAAATATTAGGAAAAAGATAATACTTAATGAGAAAATTTTTTTTTTTTTGCAAAATTTTGACTTTGAAATTCATTTATTAAAAAATAATCATTCGAACAACATTATTTAAAAAAAAATGTTACATTTACTCTATAAGTCTTACAGCTATTTTTTGTTCTGTTTTAAGTGATTTTTTTTTAATCGTCCCTCGTGCCTTAACTGGGGAAATAGACCCCCACCCCATACGATTTTTATCTTGTCTCAACCCAACAGACACGCTTTAACTTTTTGGTACAACATTCGTGAACCACCCTGCATACATTTAGAAGCGCCACTTCACTGTCTTAAACTGAATTTTAATATTTTACAGGAACGGGGCCTGGAAACTAAATTCCTTGCACAATACTTCCACGCATCGCTTTAAAAAATAATTGCAGCCTTCGAAAACCTTACGCTTATCAAGTCAATGTTCAGAATCTTAGTGCATAGCAAAAACTGCTTTTTTTTTTTAATGTTTTTGGATGTGGACAACCTGTGTTAAAGTAAGCAATTTATCATTTTCTGCTTTATATTACTTTAAACATTTATAATGTGAAGTTGACTTTCAATTAAGCTGCCAAGGAGCTTCAACGCAATTTATTTATAATTCATCGTCTGTGTGAAAAGAACGTTTGTAAACTACTACACCCCCACTTGAGCCGTAACTTTCCTTAATTCCTCTCGTCATATCATAAAGATTCTAAATTGTCGTTTTATTCTGTTAAAACTTACCGAAGTGTGACACTATATAAAAAAATGATCCAATCATTCTACCTTTACGATTATATCCGTTGATTATACATATCTTTTTCAACGAAAGAACCGTTTATTGCAAAAACCTTCTTTAAATCTCAAGCTTCCGCTCAAAAGTTCTATATGTAGAATGTAGTTCATAAAGTTTCATGAGTATGGGCAGATATAGCCATCCCTATAGGATTATCTTGTTGAAAAGATAACACAAACGTTGCCATTGCCGTTGATGCGAACCCAACTAAACTTCATCTACATATATTTTTGCGCACAGAAACATAAATTTCTTTCATCGAGGTCGTTCTTAGGATATTCGCATGTATGTATAGATATTTTTGATATGTCTGAAGATATGCAAAGGTTTGTATCGGTTGTATGCATACCTCCTACACGTGTCCCGTTCGTGTGAAGTCCATGTTTCCTGAGTTACAACACCTAGAGAAGGGATGTGTCGCAGCATAGCTGATTTATTTTTCAACAATCTACATAGTTGTGGATACGAAAGAATCTTTTTATGAGATTCTAGTACCAACAGGAAGGAAATCAAACACTCTTATATAGTCATATGTGTATAGGTAAGCCATGCGTACGTCCATGCTTTTATTTGGTTGAACCCATTCACAAGAAAGGAAGTAAAAACTTTGAAGAACTTTTGGTATCAAAATGAATGCATAGGTAACCAACCGACAAAAGGTAAAAAAGATGTGTCGGTGGGATAAGGATGTATAGAGCATCGAATATTTTCGCATAACTTTCACTTGGAAATTGCAAACCAAATTCTTGAGAATATTCTTTAAGTAACAATGGTGCTGAATATTTTGTTTGAAAGTGTTACAAATTTATACAATATATAACAACAGGATTTTTCTATGCGTTAATGGGAAAAAGATTTGTACCCATAAATCAAATACGAACATTTCAACAAATATAACTTTTTACCAGGAAATTTGTTTGTTATCAGACAGAATTTATGGATACATTTTGATATTAATTTCTAAGTACATTTTAGTCTAAGAGGCAATAAATATCAGAACAAAAACATAAAATGTAAGAAAAGAGCTAAGTTCTCTTATGAGCGAAAAATACTGTATAAAAGAACAAGAACTACAAGAACTCCAAGTACTTAACAAGTAAAAGTGTTATACTGAATATTTTAAATCATAGAAGATAATACAACAATATTAAACAAAAATAGAAACTGAGTCCAGTGTAAGTTTGAATGATAATGTTCAAGTTCACTGTTCAAATTTTAAAATGTCAGTAATCATGCATCAAACGAAAACTTGCCAAGTGAACTTGAAATTTTGATTCAAACTAATTTTGGGCTCAGTTTCTATTTTCGTTTAATATTGTTGTATTATCTTCTATGATTTAAAATATTCAGTATAACACTATTACTTGTAAAGAACTTGGCGTTCTTCTAGATCTAACTACTTTTGGTGGCTGACTTTTCACACAGTGTTGTTTGCACTCAAGAGAATTTGGCTTTTTTTCACATTTTATGATTTTTTCCTGATCTTTTTGGAATTTTTTTTTTATATGCAAGCGTGAACCTCGAAATACACTAAATCAGCTAGCAATTTGCAAACTTTAAAAATATAATTGCTCTGCCAGTTCATAAATAAATAATAGGTAGGTTAGATGTTGTAAACTCATCTAGACCCCAAGGGTATAATGTGAAACCACTAAGGAAAGTTACTCATGGGAATATTATGAACTTAAACAAACCAGAATTTAACATCCTACGACCATTTTAAGAAAGTGGGCGGCAAAAACTTATATTTTCTCTTAAACGTTTTCGACCATTTCGATATATAAAATGGGTTTTTGTTTCATGTCATGCAACCAAAACTTTACAAGAATTACAAATTTCAACATCCTACGACCGTTTCTAAATGAAATATAAAGATGTACTTATATTTTTCCTTACATTCAACCTAAACCCTATTCGAATCCCGAATTTCAACATCTTGCGACCATTTTAAGAAAGTGGGCAGATACCACGCCCCCTGATTGAAAAATATTAAAATTCTAGATTTTTTCCTTTGTATACACCCGAAAACCTCCCATTGTACCAAATTTCAAGATTCTGATATTGTTAGAAGTGCTTCATAATTTTGCTGGTCAGTCAGTCAGTGAGTCAGTCAGTCGCAGTTACGGTTTTTGAAATTTGTACTGTTCAATATATCAGGAAGTAGTGGTTCCACAAAATATTTTTATTGCAAGGCCTTTTTCTCCATGAAGTCGACACGTAGTTCAAGTTGGAAGCTTTTAACTCTATGGGTTCAAAAGTTATGAAGGTTCTTGAGTTCGATCCTGTAAAAAGAGAGTAGTGCTAGAACTTGGCTGGGCATTAACGTGCCCTTTGATCCTTACAAAAACAGAACCAAAAAACTTAAATTTGGACCATTAAATTTCTTATAGTTGTACAAACAAACATTATTACAAAGTATAGTTTCTTATACCTGTTCCATTTTAAAAATAAGATTCAAGGTGCTGTTATAACGTAAATTGTCTCACTGCCAAACGAAGAATATTTCAGTTAAAAAATCGGTTTCGGAAGCAACAGCGTTTCTTAAATCTGTCAAACAGACAATTATCCTTCCCTACGAGTTTTCGAAGCAATTTTACATAATGAATTTTTATCTTCAACTGGACAGACAACGTATTAATAGAATTGCTTCGTTCTAGAAGGTTGCGGTTAGCGTGAACGATGTAAGCAATTAAAGAAACATTCTCTTTTAATTTAAAGTAAATGTGTTACCATTAGCAATTTATGTGCAAACCTTATTCGAAATCCGTCGTAAAATGTTGTAAATTAAGTTCTGTTATGTAAAGCGTAGAATATTTTTTTTACTTAAAAACCAAATTAATGATCAGTTTATCAATAAAAAAAAAAAAAATTTGCACGACTGGGTCGTACGAACTTGCTCCTGCATGCTAAAGCTAAATATTTATGATTACTTAAATTGCAAAAGGTAGTGTTAAAATAAGAGATATACTTTAAGCAATTCTGATTACACTCTTACTTACAGGTTACACTTAACTCAAAAAAAAAAATATATATATATAAAAATAATTAGAATCTATTAAAAAAATTGAAATTTGGAAATGTACCTCGTATATACATTTCATTCCAAATATTTAAATGCCGAACAAATTCAAACCTTATTCTTGATTTATTGAATTTTTTTTTTGAAAATCGTCGGAGCCGTTTTTATTTAAATTAATTTTTTATATATAAAATTTTTCAAAAATATGATTAATAAAAATATATATATATAAAAAAAAAAACTCAATTCACATTGGACATTCATTCTCACATTAGTCTTAACGAATTT
>CAKKXW010000005.1:47740133-47756563 GCA_920937365.1 Sphaerophoria rueppellii
CCATACACGTATTGGGCTACAGCGGTTTTTACGGCGTTCTAGGAACCCAAAGAATTCTGCCACGTTCTTTAAAAAGAGGGGCAGACTGGACCGATAATAGATATTCTGAATATAGGCAGGTTTCGAACTTATGTTAAGAGTAGACACCCGACCACGAGGTCGATGTGGGGAGGAATGCAACAGGCTAATTCACAAGAGCACATACCGTAAAAGTAACGATAGAACAGAGAGAGACTCGAAACGTTACGACGGTGGTCTAACGATGTGAATGAGTTGGTTATGTCTCTATTACCAATCATTCTAACAGCTCTTTTTTGTATACCGTCCAAGAGGCTTAAGTATGTAGCTGGAGCACCAGCCCACAGATGAGAATTGTATTCAAGCTTTGGACGGATATAAGTCTTATAGATAATAGCCAGGTCAGACGGGGAGAAAAATTTCTTGCACCGTCTTAAGAAACCCAAGGATCTTGCGGCATTTTTGGCGACATCGGGTTATGCACATACCGAGAATCTCGAGATGTTCGGTCTCATTGATGCAAGTGCCACTCATGGACAGTGGCAAGGGGGGTATGTCTCGCTTCAAACATACAAGACAGCATTGAGTTTTCGAAGCATTAAACTCTACGCCATTTTTTATTCCCCATTGTACAATGCTGTTTAAGTCAGAGTTTAATGAGCTTATCATATTTTGCCGTTCCAGTTCCACATCCGAAGAGGAGGGATGTGAATCTGGAAACGAATATGAGAAGCTCAGGGTACTATCGTCAGCGAACCAATTTATTGGATTGGAAGCAGCAGACAAGAGATTATTAAAAAAAATGATAAAGAGGGTGGTAGACAAAATGGAGACCTGGGGCACACCAGCATTTACATTGTGGATTTCAGACTTGAATCCGTCCAATACAACTTGTATTGAACGGTTCGAAAGAAAGTTTCTAATCCAACGAAGAAGGGATTCATCTTTACCGAAAGCATGCATTTTCGATAAAAGAGCAAGATGCCAGACTTTATCAATAGCCTTTGAAATATCAAGTGCAACAATCTTACTTTCTCCAAAACGATGTAAAGATTTGTTCCACTGTTCGGTGAGATAAACCATCAGATCACCTGTGGATCTGTTGCTGCGATAGCCGTACTGCCGGTCATTAAGAAGCTTTCGGTCTTCGAGATATTTCTTGAGCTGATAGTTTATCAGCGTTTCCATGACCTTAGAAAGAAGGGACGTAAGTGCAATCGGACGATAGTTAGAGGGAGAAGAAGATTCGCCTTTTTTTGGAATAGGCTGGACAAATGCTGTTTTCCAACTACTCGGAACGAGCCCAGAAGAATAGGATAGATGGAAAAGCTTACGCCAGCGTGGAAGAACACCTCTTCAGAACAATAGCGGGAATACCATCCGGACCAGCGGATTTATGTATGTTGAGATCCTTTAGTACCCTCGCCACAGCACGAGTGCGGAAGAAGATATGTCCCATGGAATCATTGACGCGCTCAAGAACTGGAGGAGTCATGACACTCTCTGGCAGCGAAGAGCTGGTGGTGGTTCGGTGGTTCGCTTTCGCGAGCGAGCTAACAACTGGAGTGTTATTGTCAACGAGCGTAGGGACCGAGGAAGTAGAAGAATTCTTCATATTTTTTTACAAATGACCAAAAATTCTTAGTGCCCTTGGGACATTGCAGTATTTTTTGCCTTAATTTTTGGTCATGTAAACATTTGGTCCGCCGAATATGGGCATTGCAGGCCTTCCTGGCTTGTTTAAACTTGTTCCGGTTTTCTTCGGTTGGGTTGGCTCTAAAACACCGGAACTTTACTTCTTTTAATATCTTAAATATGCAATCTGGATAAAGCATAAGCGTGGCCGGAGCAAATGCACTGGCTACCAGACATCGTCAACAGAGAGGTATACAGTTTGATAAGACAAAAACATTTACTTAATTAGAAGTTTTTTCTTCAGCTTCAGGCACGTTTGATCTAGGTATGTTGTACTCCTGTTTTGATGCGCGGTCATGGGTATATTGTGCCTTTTATATTATGTGCTGGTAACGCTTTTTGAAATCACTATCCACGCTCGACTTGCATTCTTAGTGGAGTTTAAAAGTAAGTCTAAGTACGAATACACCTGTTCAGTTTCTTATAGTTTTTGTGTTTTTTTTTTTTTACTTTTACCACGAAGTCATTGTTTTGGCAAGCCTGTGCAATTGAAAAGCGAGTAATATTATTCAGCAGAAGGTCATACACGTTTGGAAAGGTTGTGGACACACAGAGGAACTTGAAGCAACCGATTAAATGGAACATGCTTTTCATAAAATATATTTATCTTTTTAATATCGGTTGACTAGAAGTTATACATGTGTTTTCTTTGGTTGGCTATACTGCAAACAAAAATTAAAACATATAAAAAGGTTAGGATGGAACATTGAAAACTTGATTTTTAGTGTTTGTTATGCAGTTCTATTCTGGTTATTTTAGTTGAGTTGGTTTAATAAAGAAATTATCTCAACCAGTTTGGCAATTGTTTTTGGGCTGGAGAAAATCACGATCATTGAAAATCGAAGAATTTTTAAAATTTGTAGTTGAAAATTAATAAGTATTTGAAGATGCAATTATTGTTTGAATAGGAATTTTCAAATTTAAGAGGTTAGGATGGGCAATTTTTGGCAGTTCTTTTTTTTCGTTTCAGAAAAGCCGCTGGGCTAACGTAATGCTAGACTTTGTAATGTCGTAGGTTGCATAGAGCTGCACATTTAAGGCCTTAGGGGTTATGTTCATAATATTAATTTCTTAGAGACACATGGCATTTATTTAAACGGAATGAAGGATAAAAGAAGGAAGTATGCAGGTAAGAGGTCTTCAATTTAAGAAAACAAAAAATCAACGTGTGAAAGTTTTGCAATTTCGATGGATTAGTGTGTATGTGCATTGGCTATATATACTCATTATTGTTATTATTGTATTATCACTGATCCCCAAATGTATGTGCCAGGTTTCGAAGCTATTGGAATAGTTATTTAGATGATGGATATATTTTAAGTTAAAGAAAGTATTTAAGCGTTTCGTGTTCAATATGAAATTTTTCAAATCAAAATGTTAAAAATTTCGGCAATGGGAAAAACTCATTTGCACCTTAATTGTTTGAATTTTTTATTTTAACTGTTTGTCGTTTTATTCCTTTTTTTTATATGCTGATGTTGATGTTGATACACACGGGTCTTTGGTCCCTTGTTGATAGCTGATAAATAATCGATTATTTTCATTTGATAGTCGAAAAAAAACCCTTGGTGTGAATTCAATTTTATTTGTAGGCAAAATTTTTGTTGGGTAAGCACCGAACACAAAAATAGCCACATCCGCCATTCAACCGTAATGCAATAAAATTTTGAAAAAACCTTTTATTCGCTCATTAATCCATCGTGATGTAAATTTACTTGTTTCGTTTCTTACTTTCATTCAATATTTTTTGTTGGAAAGCAATGTACAGAAATAAACTTGTATAGCTCTACTCTTTTCAATGGCGTAGTTTAAAATTAGCTTAAAAGGTTTGTTTGAAAAACAAGTAAGTATTTATAATATAAGGGGTTTTTATTCAGTTCTGCATAGCAGGCGCAGCAGTATTTCCCTGGTGCCGTGCGATATTATCGAGCGAAATAATGTCAAATGAGAATTAAGGCCAAGAGAGAGAAAGCAATGAACCCGGGTCCGGGTCAGTAAATTTTTCAAAGAGAATTTAGCTGGATTGTTATGGCCTTAACACAAAATCAAATGTAAAACAAAATTTACCGTAGAATTTTTTGTCGGTTGTTGATAAAAATCAATCACTTTAGTGGCTTGAGTGCTGTGTTGGAGTAGTTTGTGCTCTCGAAGAATTTATATCTGTATACAAAATTTTAAGATGAGTAGGTAATAAATAATAATTTAGATTCTGTGATTTCTTACCAAATGTATGACGGTTATTGCAAAATTGTAAACTTGTATGTATAACCTTGAACAAATGAAAATAAAAAATATGCTACGAAAAAAATTGTTCTTCACAACCCCACAAAAAAAGTTGTAAAAGAAGAAGCAGAATACGATACACGTGAAGTTTTAGGTGACGTTTGACAACGCGGTGATAATAGTAAGCCAGTCAGTGGTACAATTCAGAATAACGAGAAGGCAATTAATTAACATCTGAAACAGTGAATTTGCAAAAACACCAACATGCGTAACAGAAATTTCTAGTATGTTTAAACATCTTAATACAATGCGAGGGTTCAGGGTACGTTTTATAGGTGTGCTATAACAGCTTCATCTTTTTCATACACTGTGCTCATCTCTTCTAAAATCATTGCGGACATGAGCAAACTTCCATCAGAACGAAATTTAAGGATCTACACTATCTTCATCTTCTTGATGTCACATTCAAAATTGTTCCAGCTTGTGGCTATAAATATCTAAACAACCATTGGTAGCTCATTTTTTTAAATGATGATCATGTAAGTATTTTAAGTTCCAAAAAATTATAATTTATACGTAGGCATATGCATATTACAGAGCATTTTAATACACAGATGTTACTTTTTTTATATCTTTAAACCCAGTGCATTTGTGCCAATTGTCTTAAAAGGCTTGTGGAATTCATCTGGCTGGAAAAATAACGAAATCCTGGTTTCATTTGTCAAGCGATTAGAAAAAAATAAATACGCAATTCACTGGATCCGTTTCCTTCATAAATAAAAATAAACAAGTTTGGCGGCTTATAAGTGCATTTATATTTCCTATTATTAATTTATCCTAATTACACGAAAACGCAATTTTCTCCCTTAACATTTTCACTTTGCTATTTTCAAAATTAATATTTCAGTAGTTCAATTTCAATTAATCTTATTTTCATTTTAAAAATTCATTTGATTTGCTGTTAACTTTAATGTTGGATTGTTAAGCTTTCTTCCTGGGGTACGGAATTTTATATAAACCCAAAGAATCCACATTAGTGACCCCGAAAAAACACAACATTAATCAATTTATTCATCTTTATTCCTGAGAAAATGTCCCGAAGTCAAGAAATGAATGAACAAGATGAAAACCATGAACCACGTTAGTTTAAATTAAAATAAATAGAGTGGCACAACAGCTCTTGAAGAGCCAAGGCCTAAGTGGCTTACTCTCATCAACAATTCTCTAGGTGCGTGTGAAGAATTGAGGGGACCTACAATTTAACGCCGATTCCGAACGGCAAGGTTGAGAAGCACTTTTTCATGACAGATGATAATACTCTTGGAAGTTTTGTCAGTTCTTCGCAAGAGGCAGTGTCCGTGAAAGATGAAATAAAAACTTTGGGTCCGAGTAGGATTCGAACCCACGACGCGACGTTCGGCTTAGCAGCCAACGTACCTAACCACTAACCTACGGACACTACCACGTTAGTTTATCGAGTCAAAACCGAAACGAAGTTCATCATATTGCAGTGAAGCCAGTCCTATTTATGAAGGAAGAGCCGGACTTATAGTTTCTTCAAAAGCAAGCCCAGTTTTTAAATTCTGGAATCACACGTGATCAGACAATGACTAACTTAATTTCAACGCTGGAGCTCAAGTATATGCAAGTTATTTTACGTATCATCCGCAGTGCTCCTCCGACAGAAAGATACAAGACAGTGGAAGATTGATAAGAGAATTTATGCTTTCTAACCAACGTAAACTTTCTAGATTAGTCAAGAAGATCGAGTTAGGTGAAGATAAACCTTCACAACTACTGCGAAAAATATGCGGTATAGCAGGTAAAGCCATAACCGACAATGTGATAAAGACATTATGGACGATAAGAGAGATTACCTGAAAGCATCCGAGCCGTAGTTTCCGTGTCCGAATTTGAACTCGATAAGCGTGCACTTATTCCTGATACGATGCTTAAAGTTATGGGTAAAAGGAAAATAAACATTATAAATAAGTACTCAACATCTCCATCAACATCAATAAAATCCGAAATATTTGATTTCAAGACCGAGATCGCTTCTCTTTCGAAAGAAATACAAGAGCTTAAATTAATTTATTCGCCAAAGTATCGCAATTCAAGAAGCCGATAAAAATCAAATTCAAGACCGAAAACAGAATACCGTGTATGTAAATTCCGTCATCGCTCTTTAGCCAAGAATTGTGTCGAGCCATGTGTAGGTATTCAACCAAAAAAGTCGATTTAACTTCGCGAAGCGAGTTCCTCAATACCTCATCGTCTTTTTACATGCATATACACAACAGAATTGTAGATTTCTTGTTTCGACTTGAACTATAAGTTGATGCCAAAACAAACCTGACAGTTACCTGTATTTCAAGAGCGACAGATTACAATCCCATCAGTAGCAGTACCATCGCACAGGATATGCCATATACCGACATCCTGCATCAATTCAAAGATGTTGCAAGGCCTCCTGTTTTCAATGGAGAAACACTGAAAACATCGAATGTTCAACATCAAATCCTCACAAATTTTTAGCCTGTATTTGCAAAAGCTCGAAAATTGGATCCTGAATGCCTCGAAGTAGCACAAAAAAAAAAGAGTTCGATTATATGCTCCAAGCTGAGATCTTACCGAAGCAGCAGTAGTTGGGCTTCACCTTTGCATTCGGTACCTAAGAAAAATGGCGAACCTTGTGGTAACCCTAAAACCGATCACGCACCGTTTGTACTCTTCGAATTTAATTTTATAACGTTTGGTCTTCGAAATGCTTCACAAACTTTTCAGCACAGCATTTTTAATGGTCTTGATTTCATTTTAGTCTATATCAATGACATCGCTATTGCATCAATAAACAAAGACTAGCTTCGCAGCCATGTAATAAGAGTTTTAGAGAGACTTCGATCAAATAACATAGACCATATTTTAATATATAAGTGACACTTTCAAACTTGTTCTTGAACTGCAAAAGCAAAAACGAAAATACAATATATATAAAGAAAGCAGGTGCTGCATTGCAATGATTCATTTTGAGCATCTTTTTGCACTTTCGTATGAGGATGATGACGATCTGGAACATTCAAAATCCAGTTGGTTTGATTGGGAGACAAACGAGCGGATAAAATTTTGCCCAAAAGAGAATCAATTTGGGGTATGAAAATAAAAATATTCTCGAGAATTATTTTATTTTCACACCCCAAATTGATTCTCTTTCGGAGTCCGAAAGAAACTATTGTGTGAACAGAACAGAACTTCTTGGTTCTTGCACTGATTTTGGCAACAAAGCTCTTCGATAAGTATCTCTATGGACAGAAGTTTCTTCCGCTGAATTCGCTTTTGAATTTCAAGAATCCAGAGGGTCAAGTGGCCAGATGGATAGAGAGGTGCAGACGTACCATTATAAAATTCAACATCGGAAGGGCAAGCTTAACTCAAATGCGGACGCACTGTAAGCAAGACTGTAAGCATTGCAGACGACAAGAAGAAATAGAAGTGGTTACTGTCCAACTCATCAGAGTCGATCCCATTTATGGCTGCAGCAATGACAAGTTGATGAAGGCTCAACAAGAGATATCGAACCCATCCTCGCATGGAAGGAACACCAGGAAAAACCAGAATGGGCTGATATCTACGACAAAAGTCTGGCTCTGAAGGCCTATTGGGCACAGTCAGAATCGCTTCATGTCCTAGAGGGCGTCCTTCGGCGTTAAGTGTGAATCCGCAGATGCAAAGTCGTATGTAATGCAGCTAGTCTTAGGAGTTAACAAGATGCTAGAAAAGGTTCGACAGTAATTCTATCGGCTACATGCCAGGGAAGATGTCGAGAAGAAGTGCCGAAAATGCGATACCTGTGCTGCGAACAAAGGGCCGAATAAAAAGAATCAAAGCCAAATGTAATGGTAAAATGTTGGAGCACCCTTCGAACGCATTGCAGTAGACGTGGCGGGTCCATTTTCGGAAACAAATTATGGAAATCGTTACATTCTGGTCATCATGGATTACTTCAGCACGTGGCGTGAAGCATTTTCCAAATTAAGAAGCCAAAACAATCGCAGACCAAAATGTCTTTCACTGGGTGAGCAGATTCGCCATTCCATAAGAACTGCATGCCGACCAGGGAAGGAACGTTGAATCAAACAAATTCCAGACATTTTGTGGGCTTCTTCACAAGAAAAAGATAAGAACAATACCACTCCACCCACAATCTGACGGTATGGTCGAGCGATTCAACCGAGCTCTGAAGGAACATCTTTAAAAAGCTGTGGACGACAACCATGGAGGTTCCTCTGTTTTTGATGGCGTATCGAAGTGCAAGACATAGCTCAACTGGCCATACACCGTCTGAGATTTCAATGGGAAGTAACATCAGACCGAGCAAAATAAAATTTGGGTGTCCCACCCAAGCCGAGGATGAGTACATACATGGATCTTCTCAAAGAAAGATTCCTTCAGTTGAAAATGCGAGTAGTAGGTCAGAAAATGGAACTCATACTCTCTTAAGTCTTGTAATCAATATTAAAGGCTCTTGGATGGTTCACAAGGAAGATCATTAAAAATGGTTGGTGACAGAAAGCCGTCATAACGTTTTTTGTCTCTCCATATTCCTGAAAAGTCAGTTGTATTCCACACTTTAAACAATTCAGACGTAATACTTTCGCTGTCAGGAATGCTCATGGAACCCAACTCCATCGTACAGTTAAACACATATATTCGTTTCTAAGCTGCACTACTCAAATCTGGAACTCAACTTCTACAATTATTGTTTTGTTCATGAATTGACGGCGTCTTTGACATTCTTAAGGGATAAAAACCAAACGAGTGTTTGCAAATTAATAAAAAAATTGTTCCTCTTCAAATGCAATAAAAAGTTTAATCAAATACCATATAACATGCATTGTTATATGGTCTTTGGTTTAATTTTACCTTTTCAATAGCATAAGAAAGTCTTCTTCATTCTACATTTAAATAAATGTTGAAGTTGAAAATTTAAGGAACAAACCTATTCTGTCTAAGCTTATGATAATCCAAATTCATGTCAATTCAACCCGCAAAGTCGGGGCTAGAATGGTAATTTCCATATGCTCCTTAAGACAATTTATTTTATTTGAACGTTTATTCTTGTCCCTTTGTTGATATAGGCCCACATAACACAACAAGTAAGACCATCATCGCTATAACATAAGGCAGTAAACATTTTATAGCCAAATCTCTTATGGTAATAAATGAGGCCGCAGGATAACCACACCTGGAAATAAAAGCGTGTTGATTTCATTTTAGTAGCTTATTAAATATTGTCCTGAATAAAGATTATATTTTAAGCTCCGTATATACAACCTCATCCCGACACGTACAATAACGAAAAAAGTAACGTAACCGGTGTGCACGAGTATTTAAACATTTCATGAATAAAAAATGAGAAATCGTCACTACCATTTATTTAGAATTGGAATAATCATTTTGTTATGTATTTATATATACATATACCGCTGGAACTGTCTCACCAAAGTCGCCACCCGCACCCATCAGTTCAGACCACCAAGTGGTTATGGTGAATGCTTTAATTTATTTAAGGAGATTATGCCCGAACGTGGGCTAATTTGAAAGGTAATTAGGGTGCGGGAATCATGGTCCGAATTAACAAATATACCAAAACAGAATAAATATTTTGTGTAATTATATGAAAGTTAACGGGACCTGAATGATAAATCGGATCAAATAAATTGTAATCCTATGAAATACAATCGGTAAATATATGTGTTAAGGTTAATTGAAATAAAAAGCCAAGTTACGTGACCTTTTTGAGAGAATAGGACCTGTTGTCATTGGTATTTAGGGAATACAAAATGTGAATATAATACATATACATACTATGGTGTGGTAGTTCAATACTTGTATGAATGTTATGCGTATGATGTTGAGAGTATCTTTAATTTTTAAAGTCCTTGAAAAACAGCCGTTATATATATTGTCGATATTTAATTCGGATTTGAATTAAGAAAAAACATATTGTATCCTGCAAGAAAATCAACACAGCTTAAATCGTTGCGTTGTTGTGATTTGCGGATCGATGTGTTTTCAAGTATTGTTGCTGGCTTATATTAAATTGTTGTTCCCGGAATAGGTCTCTGTCTTTCTCTTTAGAGCTAGTTCGTGTCGACGCTGGCGCTGGCATACCAAATTGACAAAAGTGATTGATATATGCTCCCGATCGATCGAGATACAGATTTTCCAGATTTTTCTGAGTTTTCCATCACGAATTATTTTCTTTACTGTTACTGTTACTGTTACTGTTTCCAAAGCTGTTGAAACTTAAGACAAAACGCTCGGAAATTCGAAATAAGTTTTGATGCAACTAAAAGGAACGGAAAGGATAGATAAGAAAGGATTTAATATACCCTATACGACTGAAAGGTCGTTAAAGTGGCTGTAATGGATATAAAAAGACACACTTAGGAATCTAAAAGGCTTCGAGCTTTCGAAGAAAGCCTTTTAGATGCATGTGGTAAGCCAATTAAAGTTCCTTACGACAGATCAATGAAACCAATTAGAGTTCCTTACGAAACGTAGAAAATTAATTATATTAATGTCTTTGAGATCGTTTAGATCATTATAAGAGAATTCTCCTTAGTAAATCCTACGTTTATGAGCCAGAGCAGGACAGGTGCAGAGTAGGTGAAGAATAGTTTCCTCCTAAGTGGATTACCCTCATCAAAAATTATCGGACTTTGTGTTAAGAGGGGACCCACAATTTAACGCCGTTTGCGAACGGCAAAGCTGAGAAGGACTTTTACATGACAGATTCATACTCTTGAAAGTTTTGCCAGTTCTTAGCAAAAGGTAGTACCCGTGAAAGATGAAATAACAACTTATGGGCACGAGTTGGATTTGAACCAAGAATGTTCTGCTTAGCAGCCAACGCGCATAACCACTAAGTCACGGACACTGACGATACCTATACATCAACTTCTCTTAAGACATTTGAAAATTAAAACAAAATCAGGTTGAATGAATAAGAATTGTGTTATTTTTGACTGATTTCAAAGAATTACTTTTTCATTCATTTTTACAAGACTTCCACTAACAAATATCGCAAACAGCAAAAAATACACTCAATGTTTGAAAGCAGTCAATCGACTGATTAAGGTTTCTAAGGTTTCAGAGTAAATCCACTGAAATTGAACAATATCAAATAACTTCCGATCCATCTACAAAACAAAAGCAAATCAACAGTCTATGTATAGAAACCCTATAACAAAATCTAAAGTTTTTTGTTGATATTCCTAAATTTAGAGACGCCCGTCTCTGTCCGTACTTACAGGCTAAACAGTATACTCATATACTAAAGCCTACCAAACGAAATTGTATTAAATTCTTCAAAAAGGTTAACACCATCGCCACCCGCTTAGATAATTTAAAATTTTTTCTGTTCATGTTTAATTTTCGCTCGATCTCATGAAAACGTTTTTTTTTTTTTCATGAAAGGACCTCCGACTAAACTTTTGTATATGTACTACTGTACATGGTACAATGGGGGCATGAAGCGTAAAATTGTGTTCATAGCCAACCTTCAGGTAAACACATGTTGGAAACACTCAACTTTTGTTGTAACGCTAACGTAAGGTTGTGGCCGCTGATGTCGATGATGGTGCGGAACCGGGAGTGGAATCAAGGGCTTCAGCCAGACAGAGTATTTTTATAAACCTCATTTTTATAACCATCAAACCGTAAAGGGAAGAAGGGAAAAATGGTGGACAGAGCAGTAATCGCACATCCCACAGCAACGTGCTGGATCGGGACCGGGAGTGTCAGCATACAAAAAAAGCTATAATCGGGTGAAGGCAGTTCATAAATATTTTTTGAGTTTATTATTCAACTAATATACTAAATGCCAGAACTTTGACGTTGTGTAAAGAAAGGACTATGGGCTAGGGCTTTCGCTTCCAAGTTTGGTTCGAGTCAAAGTCGTAAAACAGAAGAAAATAAAACATTTGATTTTTTTATGGCGAGCAAATAGCTTCTTTGAGGGATGGTTCCGGTCTTCTGGATACTTATATACACTTTACAAGGAGTCGAACTTTCTGTGCTTACTGAGGTTGAGTCCTGCTGTCTGGCTTGACTGGACTCTGGGGATTCTGTTTAAGCGTTTTTTTTACTATGGTTTTTATTGCTATGGTTTGATTGTCAAAGATTGTGGTTGAAAAAAATCTTAGCTTATATTTGTGAATGTCTACCTTCTTTATGTATTAATTGTTTATCTTTTGTAAATCGTAATAAATATAATTTAGCAAAGTAAAAATTAATTAAGTATGTCGTTTGCATTGAAACGGCATCTAACATTTAAGATTAATGTAACACCACAATCCTTTTGCATGTTTGTCCTTGATAATTTAATCTTGCATATATCACGATAACCGCAAAAATTGTCTTCAGTCCAAGATCAAAGAACATGTAACTGACAAATTGGAATGTGTTTTGCTATTAACTATATGTGGAGTAAACCACAATGTCACATCAACCGCATCTTAACTATTGATTTTATCAATAATTCCTCTATGTAACCAAACTCATATATAGAAAGCAGTCATTAACATAGATATAGACAAATGCAAACTCTCTAGAAGTCTATCAATTTTCTATCATTTAATCGACTGGTCCACACAATTAAGTACATTTCGTTGGCTTACAGAATATATGGTTGCGGGCAGCCTTTCAAAATTCAAATTCTTGCTAATCTACATATATCAATATCAAAGCAAATATTTATCTTCTGTGTATCTATCAAAGAAGCAAATTCATTGAAAATAATCTGCACAAAACCACAGAACTATAAATAACTCGGAATCAAAGACAAATAGTCCTTAAATGAAATTCAATCTTATACCCACAAACATACATATATGTCGTCCGAAAAAAAAGTTCATTGAGTATGGCAAACAAAATTTGCATGGCAAAATTTTGATTCGACGATTTAATATATTCAGTCGATTTAACCTTGTTTGGCAAATCATCAATATTCGTATCTAACATTTTATCCTCGTTGACCCTGTTTGCTTTTGTTTTGATTTGCGATTAAGGCTTCATTTCATTTTATTCTTTTTTTGTAATTAATGATGTTATCCGGATGACTCAAATTCTCAAAAAAAAAATATGCTCGTGCCGCATTCAAATCAACACAATAACACAAAACAATGCAATAAAGCAATGGGACATGCCAATATGGCAAGCATACCATGAGCCATCATCATCATTCATTCAATAGCGATCATCGTTTACCTTTTATTTTATTTCCATTTCATTCCAACCTCATTTAACCGCAGGGCCATGTTTTATTATATTGTTAGATTAAATCTGTGGTCTTAGAAAAAAGGTCCTCATATATGGCGTTAGCTTATGAAAAAGCTATAAAATATTAAGTGAGTTTTTATTGGCAATGTGAATTAAAATGCTGTGTTATGACCATGAGGAATGCAACTGACAGTTGTGAGTTTGTGTGTGATTTTATGACAGTTAAGGACATAAACATTTCAGGATTTTAGGAATGAAAAAAATAAATTATAAAAAAAGAAATAAAAATAAAATAAGGAAGCATCTAGACACGCACAAGACGCATGCAATATTTAAAGAAGTCGTCGTTTTGTCAATTTGCTTGCTTAAATTTTCCATTGAGACAATATTCTTTTGATTTGGAAATTTAAATAAGAAATTTGTAGAATAGTCTCTTAATGAAATTTGTAGAAAGAAAAATTAAGAAAAATACTCTTATATCCTTTATGCAAACTTTAATGCAATTTAATGTAAAATAAATTACATTTTTCTTAAACCAATATTATGTGTAACAAAAATTCTAGTATATTAAGAAGAATAATTGGTGACATTGCGTACTCTATTATTTCAAGGCTTCTGGTATAAAGAACAATCTGTAGAGAAGACTTTTGAGTCAAACGTAAAAATAAAGTAAAATCAAAAATAAAATAAAACACACCAACTTACTTGGTTGTGTCCCAAAAAGGACTAAACAAGTGTATAGCTCTTTTTCTTTACTTAAAAGAATTTAAGATAGAGTAGAAAGAAGTGATAACACAGCGGAACGTTTGGGAATGGGCCGCTGCAGCTCAGGTAAAGCGAGGCGAGCACAAGCTTAAGTTATTTTAGCGGGTGCAGATTTTTTGGATTAAAAGGTTCCAACACAACAAGTGCGATTTGAAATAATAAAATACTTTACGTCGTGGTTCTTCTATAAAAAAAAAAACTACTAAAATCATAAATGTCAAGAATCCCTAGCATTTGAAACGCAATTAAATAAGACAAGAAAATCCTTCCACCGATTTCGAGAGGTTAATAAATTCATTCATCATTGTAGTGTCCGTAGCTTAGTGGTTAGGTGCGTTGGCTGCTAAGCAGAACGTCGTGGGTTCGAATCCTACTTGGGCCCAAAGTTTATATTTCATCTTTCACGGGCACTGCCTCTTGCGAAGAACTGACAAAACTTCCAAGAGTATCATCTGTCATGAAAAAGTGCTTCTCAACTTTGCCGTTCGGAATCGGCGTTAAATTGTAGGTCCCCTCAATTCTTCATACGCACCTAGAGAATTGTTGATGAGAGTAAGCCACTGAGGCCTTCGCTCTTCAAGAGCTGTCGCGCCACTCTATTTATTTATTTTTTTTTTAATAAATTCATTCTAGAGCTACCCGTATATAGACTGCGTTTATTTCTAAAATTAATCAAGTAAAAAAGTTATGCGTTATATAAGAATTAAAAACAAAGGGTAGAAAGAAAGATAAGACCATTCAGGGTCGATTATAGTTATATTCGTTTGTTAAGAACGAATTTTCAATCGACGTTCCTCCACACTGTTTTAAACAGGCCAGTTGTTTTGCCACTAAGTGAAACCCAAGTGCTGCTGATAGTATTGAATTTTATATTCAATTTCAATTTATAACTTAGTGCCACTATTCCTTTCCCACCATGGCCTCGCCGTTTATATTAGAAGTGATGTCGCTTACCAATATCAACTATAGTATTAGCTTATTTAAATCCTTTCTTTAATTTTATGTGGTTCAAATTTTCCGTAAATAAGCACATCATCCACTACTGTTTCCTTTATAGAAGCCAAAACTTGGGCAAGGTTTCAACTTCTAACGAATTTGACTCACTATCCGACTCCATCCAAGGAATTGTTTCCTTATATCCTCGCACTGAAATCGTTATTACGGGAAATTTCAATATATACAATTCTTCGACCAAGACAACACCCGAAGGAGTGTGTACTGAGATTTTTTGCTGAGCCTGATAAATATACAATAGGTAAGTGTATTATCGCCTCTAGGCCGATCTGGCCATTGTGTCATATCTGCCAATTTCTCGTTTCAGAAAATCCCAGTTAAAGAAAGTGCTCCTATGAGAACTGTTTGGCAGTACGAGAAAGCCGACTGGGACGGTCTCAATAATTTTTTCAGGTTCTTTAACAGGTCACTCTGCTTCCTCGATAGTGACGTTGATTCCAGTGTGGATATGCTCACAAGTTTAATTCTTCTGGGAATGAGAACTTTTATCGCGAATAGGGTTAAAAACATCAGACCCAAAGAAAACGCATGGTGTGATATGAGCTGTTATCAGGGTTAAAGAGGTAAGTTTCCGTTGTTACAAAGCCAATCCTACTGAAGAAAACCTGGCATCAATGAAACCGAACATCTCGAGATTCTAGGATCACATATGCCATGTTGCCAAAAAAGCTGTGCCGACCGACCACCTCTTGTGGAATGATTACATATGCGAGCCCAACTTCGGACGTACGGTCATGTTCAGAGAATCGTTCTTTAGCCATATTATGCGTATGTGGAACTCTCTTCCACACTCTGTGTTCCCCAGTCATTGCCATTGCAGGAATTCAAAACCAATGTTAACCGACACCTCATCCTTAACCTTCTCCATCTATCCCATTTTAACTAACGCTCACATAAAAAGGGAATAAAACCCCTTGAGCGCGTTCTTGTTATATAAAAAAAAATTGAAAAATTAAGGCTCCTAAATTACAAAACGGACCAGACACTTCAATAAACTAATTAGAGCTGGTAAAATTCCGCCTTGATAATAGTAGGCGCCAGTTGTTCATATTTGAAGAGACACACGAAGTGCCAAGAAGAAGAGCCACTAGGAAGGCGAAGGACTAGCAATAAAATTTAAGAGAGTTAATCTTATCGCCAAAAAAGAGCAAACCACGTCTGAAGCAAAACTTACTTATCCGGAAAACTTCAACAACAAGAAAATACACCGCAAAACAAATTATATATTTATCCCTCCCAGATCCCGTTTCTTCGTATATTTCACAAATTACATAAATCTAACAATATTTTCGACAAGATATTGAAACTGAATAAGTTAATGACTTTAACTTTGCTTGCCAAGCAAATTAATACGACAATATTTTTATGGGCATTGACAATTCAAAACAGATATTCAGATTACAATAAAATGCAATGAATGATTTGCTTAGCTT
>CAKKXW010000005.1:47760383-47773463 GCA_920937365.1 Sphaerophoria rueppellii
AATTCATCGATTTTCCTTGTTGCTTTCGGAACACATTGAATTGACTGCTCGTCAAATTCAGTTGTCAACGCATCAACGGACGCAAAAAGTAGAAAGTTAAGCAACTCTATCCGTCGTATCCGTCACATGCGTTACTTATGGGACGAGTTTCATAAAAACATGTATGTATATTCTATTGTGCTGTCAGTTGAAAACGTCAACGCTGACGCACTGACGGATTCTATGGGTCGGCCCCTTTATAAAGTGTAAGAAATAGAATAAATTAATAATAGATTCTTATCAACAATATGACTAAATACTCAGTATACACTTATTGAAGAGTTATAAAGTATGTACGTTCAATAATTGCTGTGAACGAAGGGCATAGGAATTAACGCCATAATGGAGTTAGATTTCATTTAAATATGATTTAACGCCATAATGCGATTATGGTTTAAACTCACATTCGAATGAGAACTTAAGTAAAACAGTGTTAGTTCATTTTAAGAAGTGGCCCAAGTTCACATTTCAGCGTGAGTGGCTTAAATTCACATAGCAATCTAAATAATTTTAATTAGATATACGTATTTTACCTAAATGACTTAACGAAAAAAGGATGAACACTATTATTTAAGCGATGGTTAAAAACGTTTTACTATAAATCAAATTGAAAAACCTATAGTCCCAAATTTGGATTATTCTTTACTTTTTCATCACTCTAATAGCTTGCAAAGTTTTGAATTTTTGTTATTTTATAATTTTATACTTTCGCGGTCCACTCTTTTTTTGGCTCCGGAATCAAATACGATTCTGATGATATTTTTTTTTTTTCTTACGGCGGAGTGATAAACAAATTTACGAGGATAGAAAAAAATTAAAACGTTTAATTGTAGATAATGGTTTTGCTTAGTAATAGAATGAAGTTGTTAAAAAAAAAAATCAAACAAATATTATTTATAATCAGCGTTTTTGAATTCATTTTATTTTAATTTTTTTTTTTTTTATTAAAAAAAAATGAATTCAAAAACGCTGATTTTTCATATTTCTATTGAATTTCGGAATGAGAACATTTATCAATGTTTTCGCAGATCCAAAAAATCGGGAATTGTAGCAAAGCGGAAAGTGAGCGAATCGAGCCGAAATGTTATTTGCAAATCAGAGAAACAATTTGACATTTTTTCTCTGTTTGGCAAAAAAAACGGCTCTTAATACGCGAATTTTTTATTACTTTCAGAGCCTGGAAAACTAATTTTGAAATTAATATTGTTAACACATGATTTCTTCAAATTGTTGACTGAGATACACTTTTTTTTATTTCAGAAATTTCTACAGAAAATTGCAGAGCCCACTGGAATAATTGGACGACGGGATGAATACTAGCAAGTACGCGATTCCCACATCACGATATTCACAAGGGGAAATCTCCTAATCAATCAACCATCAACCAAATTAATAATATTGCGATCGACGCACGACACTTATCTAGCATCCAAGACGTCCGCACATTTGGACCACTACCTTGTTGTAGCCAAAGAACGAATGCGGATGTTCCGATCAGGGCAAACACATACAAATGCTAACAAAATTTGACGTCAAATGACTACAATCACAAGAGATTTCTAGATCCCTTTCCGATCGTGTCTCCGAAAATCTCTTCAGAAGTCCTTTTGCTGCCAACAAAAACTGTAGAAAACTAGTGGCAACACTGCCAAGCAGCCATTAGAGATGACGCCTCTGAAGTGCTAGGGCTTACACGACCACCAAAACGAAACCCCAGGTTTGACGATGAGTGCCAGCTAGCATATGCAGTTAAACAAGAGGCATACAAAGCGGCGCTGCAAAGAAGGACAATAGAAGCTCATGAGCTCTACGAGCAGAAAAAGAGAGAGGAGCACAAACTTCGCAGAAAGAAAAAAAGAGAGCATGAGAAGCGCGAGTTACATATTTGTATGGTGATATCCCTCACTAACTGTAGATCATTTACCTTAAGTTTCCGGTAGTATAAAACTTGACTGATCAGTCAGCAATTAATTATTGATTTTGTAGAATGACTGATCAGCATTACCATAAGGTAAATTAAAATCAAAATAATTTTAAGTTAGTCGTAAGAATCACTTTAGACAATGCACATCAAAATATAATTGTGTTGCATTATTTAACTCGCCCCAGTGAGGAGATAGAGGGATGTCACAATAGGAACGAGGTTCGAAAGTATTACAAAAAGGTAAGGCAAATCTCCAGGGCTTATACACCCCGAACCGAAGCCTGTAGAGATCATCATGGGAACATCGTAGTTGAACCCCACAGTCAGTGCTGAGGATGTGGAAAGACCACTTTTCCAAGCTGTATAATAGCGAGGACGATCAAAACTCCGCCAGCAATACAGGACCATTCAATTTGGGCGCAGCAGGCCAACAATTCCACTCACTCGAATTTGACGAAGTGAAGATAGCGATATCTTAACTAAAGTCAAACAAAGCCGTTGTAGCAGACGGCCTAGCCGCCGAACTGTACAAAGCAGCTGGAGATGATTTGGTTATGAGAATGCTGCTCATCTGCAAAATTTTGTCGGAGGAAAGCATGCGCGACGAATGGAACCTCAGCATAGTATGCCCGATCCTCAAGAAAGGAGATCCCCTGAATTGCACCAATTACAAAGGTATAAGCCTCCTTAACATCGCCTACAAGACCTTGTCTGACGTGGTGTGTCAACGTTTGAAGCCCTTCGTCAACAATCTGGTAGGTCCTTACCAGTGTGGCTTCAGACCCGGAAAGTCCACCATCGATTAAATATTCACCCTACGGCAGATCTAAGAGAAGACCCAGTAACATCAAATCGATACTTACCATCCTTACATCGATTTCAAGGCTGCGTATGAGAGACACAAATAGAGCAATGTCTAGTTTTGGCATCCCAGAAAAACTCGTCCGTCTGTGAAGATGACAATGAAAAACTGTTCCGTCATGATCAGAAAAAACCAAACGGACGCATTTGATGTCAAAAAAGGTTTTAGACAAGGCGATGCGCTGTTGTACGATTTCTTCAACATCATTCTTGAAAAGAAAGGCACAATCTTTCAACAGTCCGTCAAGCTACTAGGGAACGCAGACGACATTGACATAATTGGAAGAACACACCGTGATGTCAGTTGAGCGTTCGTGAGTCTTGAGACGGAAAACAGGAAGGTGGGTCAAGCTGTCAACGAATGCGAAACCAAGATAATGCTGTCAACAAGAAAGAACAACCAACATCGACGCCTAGGAGCAAACATCAACATAGTCAGATTTAACTACGAGATAGTTACGGACTTTGTCTACCAACACCAGCGCTGAATTCAAACGAAGAATCACTCTTGCCACTCTTCTTTGGACTTAGAAGGCAATTGAGTAGTAACGTCCTCTCCCGAGCAAATAAAGTGACGGTCTACAAAACCCTAATCATCCTGATTCTAATGTATTGTCCAGAGACATGGACGATGACAACATTCGATGAAAACGCTTTGGGCTGCTCTGAGAACTAGCCAGAAAAGTTAAGGTTCAACGACTTAAATGGTTGGGACATGTAGAGCGAATGGAAAAAAAATGCTGTGGCTCATGGAGTCTTCGAAACTAATGCGGAAAGACGTTGCGGAAGTGGAAGACCGTGACTCAGGTGGAGCACACAGGTGGTAAAGGACCGAGCTGGCTGGTGACGTTTGTTGGACGAGGCCCTTGTCCGACCTGGACTGTAGCGCCAACGTAAGTAAGTAAGTAATACTTTTCATTATCTCAATACTGTACTTAAAAAAAGGTGAATACCTAACGAATTTAATTCTTTCAACACAAATTTTCAGTTTTATTTTTCAACTCCCAAATAGAAACAAGAAATATCATTGAAAATCAAAATTAATTTATTTAAACTGACATAGACTTCAACTTGACGTCGACGTTTTCAATACAGTGATAACACACTGAGCAAGCATTTCCTGTATGTTTAATTTTTTTAATGAAACTAAAAAACATTGATATCTAGCAAATTGCGTGCCTTAAAAAAATGTAAGCTATGAGTTGAAAATAATATTTCTTTAATGAATAAGCCTTTTAGACTGTAAGTAAAGAAAAATATAAAAATGTTGATTAATATGAAAGGGAAATATGAATGGGATATTTTCATTCCCTTAAAACTGGTGTTTTTCTGCAAGCAATCGATCACTGTTTGTGTTATTCGAACTGTTAGTCCGTTTTCGAAGTGAAATTCTATTCGGGCGAAACTCACAATAGCTTTTGTAATTCCGGGCGAACGAAATTGTTTGACATGAATAATATCGTTTTCACAATTATCTAGCCCAATGATTTGGCACTAGTCTGGGATTTCTGGAATTTAGGGTAGATATTATATAGATGAAAACGTAGAACAATACTTCGTTTAGTACTTCGTTTTCATCGTAGTATAGTCAAGAAGGCAATCAATTGTGGTGCCATCTTGCGACGTAGGGTCCTAGCAGAGAAGCAGTTTTTTTTTACATTAGACGAGACCAACTATATACCCTAGCGCCAATAAGACAGTTCAGTTGCATATGAAAGTGACATAAGACTGCCTTGGCATTAGCGCCATAAAATTGAAAGTGAATTACGACGGTCTTGGTTAAATAAGGTTAAATCTTTCTTATGTTTCTTTTAAAGCAACTAAAGGCCGACTAAATCTAATATCCCTTAAATATGACAAGGGAACCACTCAGCCTTAGCGACAAAAATCCGACTAAAAACGTTCATGAATAATGTGTTGTTGACAGTTTTGTGGTTGATTTATTTGGCCGGTATATTAATTATCAGCAGCATGATTTCTGCATTCGCCTCCTTTTTCGTTTCCATTTGATGGAGATTCATACTCCCCTGAGTGAGTGGCAATAACCATTTTCAAAACATAATCGACATTAATTTTCCTGATATAGCCCTTCTCCGTAGAGCAATGCAAAAACATTAAACATTATCACTTTAAGAAATTTAAAAATCCATTCTGGACACCTGCTTGTTATCACTTGTTTAGTGATAGCGTTAACAGCGGCTTTATAGGTAAATAGTAAAAAAAAACAGAAAAGAAATAAAACAAAACAAAACAAGTTCCTTAGCACTAATATTTCTGCAAGGGAATTTACTTAAGTTTGAGCTTATTTATTGTATACAGAAAATATATTCCAGCATTTCAATTCCTTTTTCTGATACTTAACAAAAGTTGAAATGTATACCTTCTCTTTAGCAATATTCACTTGCTAAATTGTGTGTTTACCATCAACTTTTCACTTAAAACTTTAAAAGCCCTTCTGTATTCAGTATTAATTATTTTGAAAATATGCATCAAGGATTCAGATTTACATTCCATCACCAGAACTCTTCGGTACGGGGACTCCACCATCATGATGGTGGAAGCGAAGTAGAAAAAGGTTAAATGTGTTACACACACCTTAATATACATATATCTACTACGCCGACAAATGGAAGTCAAGGACGAGGATGACACCTTTCCAAGGCTCACCATATTATGCAAATTTACGAGGCGTTGAATCCCTCAAGTGCAGAACTTTTAATAACTCAGTTTAGGTCTGCTTTTAATTTATATGTGTATTCCCTCCCCTTAAATTCCAAAAAGACTTTAAGGTTAAATATGTTAGACATTTTAACTGAGGATAATCCTCTGATTAAAAAAAAGTATGATATAATTTTGAGTTCTTGAATAGCTGATAATAATCCTTTGCTGCGTCATGGATCCAATATGAGACAAGCAATAATAATTATTATCGAAGCAGAACATTGGTAGTACTGCAAAATGGATAATTATCCACTTTGAATGGATGCCACACTATAGAGCCAAGGATACTCTGACCTCAGCAATCACTGGAGATGGAGAGGTCATTATATTGATTGCTTATAGCTTTGTTTTCCATCATTCAGAGCAAGGACTCCTGTGTGGTGGTATAGATGTATGAAACAACGACCACGACATCCTTTGGCAACACAATTCAGCTGAAGCTTCTTTGGGGAAAGAAAACAGCAACCATAAGTGGTCGCTCAATGACACTGTCATAGTGTGGCATTATCGAAAAACACTCATGATGGATGAGTGGATGGGAGAGTAGCACACTTAAATGGTCGATTGACATTGGTGATCTATTAAAGCAGTCTAAGAACCCAAACTGTGGGCGGAGTGGACTGAGCAGATCTTGATATTCGAGTAGTGCAATTAATAAGGAAGTTCTTCTGTTTAATATTGGAACCAAAGATAAACTCGGGCAAGCAAGGGGACGATTGACAGCTGGAGTGATGGTGGCAATGGAATTGATAGAGTCAGTAGTATCTCTTATTCTTTTGGCAATGTATAAGATATTAGTGAGTTCTGGACTGTATTGATAGTCACTATGAACCGTGTGTAAAAAAAAGGAGGTACTACAGTTGTTTAGCTTTAATGATGTGTTCATTATCATAAACGTGTTCATTTAAAGTGCGGAAGTGCACAAATATGCATTTGAAAAGAAAGATAAATAAGATACCTCGTTGATGTCATATAAGTAAGAGTTTATTTTTTCCTTCTTTTGTGCTATCGGAATCGTATAATTATACGACCAGTAGCGATATATACGTTTTAATTTTTGACTCTTGTGAATAACTGAAAAAACTGGTAACTGCATGATTTGTAATGGGAATGTGCTCCTTAACTGTGCCGTTTGGAATCGACAAAAAACTGTATTAAATAAATGTAAAAAGAAAACACTCGAGACTCGACGTCTTCTTTCACCAAGATCAATCTGGATTCTGTAACTACTAAATTTTGCAAAATAGCAACTACTCATATAGAAAAATGTGAACTTCTTTACCTTGCTACTCCAGAATTCTCATCATTGCGAGTATCTTCAAACATTTTTTTTTTTGAAAAATTGTGTGACCTAGCTCAAGGCAGTTATAGAAATCCAAGAAATCAACAGGTGTTGATCTCCTAAATCCGCCTAACGTTGATTAAATTGCTATAAAAATTGTAGAATTGCGAATCTTGACTGTGGTAAATTGTTTTGCGGTTAATGGTGTGGCGCAGTGATTCGTGATTGATTTATTATTCAAGTCCAACGCGGGACGAGTGTCAATGTTTTGTATCTTTAAACTATACTTGATATTTCAAGTATCAAAAATATCCCACAAAAACTAACTATAAATAACACAAATTTGCTCATAATATCGACAAAACTTATTTAAATAAAAATAAATAAAAATTGTCGTTGAAATGGAATACATGTTTTATAACTTTATTTTGAACATAAATAACATCCAAAAAAAAGTAACAAATAACAATCAAATACATATACTTTGATTAACTACAATTGCTCAAGTGTCTTGTGCTTCAATACATTTTTACTCTGTACCATTTTAATGTTAGTCCGGAGTTCCTCCCGAGTCCCGAACACAAACGATACAACGAGTACCTCGTAGTTCGACAAATGTTCCTCTCGTCAACTTCATACGGTTTCCACATCCACTACCTTACAAGTATAAACTCAGTCAGTTTTAGCTAGGACTTCCTCCAAGCATTATTTACATTAAGAGCCATTTTTTTTTTTACTAGAAGTTGAATTCAACTTGAGGATTTTTATTCACAACTCATGATTTTCGTTTTCTTCACTCACATTTGACAGTTTCATTTTTCGATTTTCAACTCCCAAGTTAATCAACCTCCGATTTTCACAACTTCCGAAAGAAGTAGAAGTTGAGGTGCAAACTTGATAGTTTTCTCTCAAAATCAAATCTTATTTAAATAAAAAAAATATTTTTACAATCACGACGGAAAATCATCCGTCTTTTGCTATGAAAACGGTATCCCGAATAAAATTATCCAGCTGTGTCGCATGACGTAAGACAACAAGCAATGAGTAACAGCTCATCTGAGTTTTTTCAAACATGCGGAGGATTTAGACAAGAAGATGAGCGTCATGGGAACTGATAGAGTGGAAGGCAGGTATGAGCACGGAAAATACAGCCTTCAATAAATCCACCCAGCTCCTTGGCTATGCGGACGACATAGACATCATCGGTCGCTTCCAAAGAGATGTGCTAGAGGCCTTCACAGTGATGTGCTAGAGGCCTTCACATCGATGTGCTAGAGGCCTTCACACATCTGTACACCGCCTAGGACAAAATGTCAATGTTGGTAGTAGCAATTTCGAGGTTGTTTAGGAGTTCATGTTCCTTGGAACAAATAACAATCTCACAAACGACACCTTAGTTGAGATCCGACGAAAAAATTACCCTAGTTGAAAAACTGGGTTCAAAACTCTTCACTTGAAAGACGAAGTGCCTTCTATACAAGACTTTGATTTCACCAGCCCTACTATACAGCGCCGAGTGCTGAACGGTAAGCAAAAAAGGTGAAATGAATATGATACTGGGCACATTCGAAAGAAAAATTGATGGATTTTCGTATGCGATGATGGCGAATGGTATGAACCGCAAACTATTCAAGCTGTAGCAAGATGTGGATGTAGTCCATAAATCCAAAACTAGATGACTACATTTGCTCAGCAACATCGAGACCAATAGGAAGCCCGAACCTCTGTGCAAAGATTAAGTGACTGCGGTTGTCAGAACCCTTCGTTTTGGTGATTGGAGACCGTCCCCTATGGATGGCTGCTGTGTCTCAGGTAAGTAAGTATAGCAATGATGTTACACAATTTAATAACATAGACGCTATGGTAAATAAGATTAGTTGATTCACTTTAATATTGTGCTTCTTATTATAAAATATTTACCTTTAATATTCACTTAAGTCACTATCGCTTTTTTTTCATTGAATATACTAGTATTTTCAATTTCCTGTTTCCATTTTAAACTGCAATCAGTTTTGATATTCTCTGCTTAAATTCCTATGAATATGATGCCCATAATGACAACGGATGATGTGATGGCTGGCTGACATTCATCCAGTTAGACTTTGACTTTGCCGTTCATATCGTCTGCTTCTCATCCAAGCTTGTTCATCCGTGTTTGTATTTATCCAAAAATTTAATTTTCCAGCTCTCTTCGCTTTACCTACTGCTACTGAAGGTTAGATTTGAAAGAACGTCAAAATGTATGCACATACATAACCGTTACAAACCGAAAGCTCCAGGTTCAGATACATAGTGATAGCTGTAATGTTATTTTCCAGCAAATAAAATACATTTCTCTTTTTTGTATTTCTGAATTTCGTTCCAAAAATCTCGGCAAAACCATGACATTTTCGCTGCTCTATTTACTTTTTATTATCACTCGAGGGTCTGTCGGATGTTTTCCTGATGTTTCGGGTGATGTTCTCGGATAGAACGATTGGTGTAAACTATTTTATATTTTCCTAGAGGCCGCAAGATCTCAAGTAATCAAACAATCAAGATATTGTACCATGTACATTCAGTAGAACCGTGCAATTCAGACTTATACAACTTACACGAATCATGACAATAACTTTTTTTAGACTTAAGATAAAATAAGGAAGGAATCAGAAGAGAACCGAATTTGTAATGCCCAAGGGAGCAAAGAGTGTTAGAGAGTGTTGGATAGAATTGGAATACTTACTTGTCATTGCCATCCACACTCCAGTGGCGACTACACGCTGCATGTTGTGATGAAGAAATAACCTTTGTATACGTATTTGAGGAGTAGTCTCAAGATGGAAAACGATGGTGGCGCCATCTTCACAGTGGCGGATTAAAGGTTGTGGGCGCCATAGACAAGCATCTCATCAGCGCCCCTGTATTAGAAATAACTTGTATTATAGTTTGACCGAAACCGCTGTACCACGCGGAAAAAAAATGGGGGCCAAGGAAAAAGGGAATAAATTTACATGACAAGTTATTTATAAATGGTGATGTTGATTGGCCTAATTATTTGATTGCTCCGGTATTCTTTTTACGGAGATATCTTAAAAGCAAGGTTTATGCAAACAAACTAGAAACGCTTGAGCAACTCAAACCAAATAATCGTGACGAAATTAATGAAATGAAGCGTGAAACGTATGAAAATGTAATTAAAAGAGTGCTCAAAAGGGTTCGAATTTGTGGGGCTAACAGAGGCAGGCATTTACCTGATATTGTGTCCGTAGCTTAGTGCTTAGGTGCGTTGTTGGCTGCTAAGCAGAACGTCGTGGGTTCGAGTACTACTCGTGCCCATAGTTTTGTTTTCATCTTTCACGGACACTGCCTCTTGCGAAGAACTGCCAACACTTCCAAGAGTATCATCTGTCATGAAAAAGTGCTTCTCAACTTTGCCGTTCGGTATCAGCGTTAAATTGTAGGTCCCCTCAATTCTTCACACGCACTTAGAGAATTGTTGATGAGTTGTCGCGCCACTCTATTTATTTTTTTACATAATAAATAAAAAAAAGTAGAAAAAGGAGGTTTTTAACTTTTCAAAATCTTTGCCATCCGCTGATGAAATTCGACCATTACGTTAAGCCTTAGGTACATTAAGTAAAATCAAAATTTAAAAAACACTTCAAGAAATAAAAAGAAAGCTAAATCGATTATCGAGTAGAAAAATCGAATAGACAAACCGAGTTTACACTTTAAAATTGATTTGCTCAGGAACGATTAACTACTAAGGTTCGAGTTCATAAGTTTGCTTCATTAACAACCACATATGCATGATCTCGCTTTAAGGGCCAATTATAAAATTCACTGCATCCACGCGCCCCTTTGTTGCCTCGCGCCCCTAGGCACATGTCTAGTTTGCCTTTAGGATAATACGCCACTGGATCTTGAGAATTTTCACAGAAACATTTTTTTTGTACATAAGTTTGTATTGTGTGTTCCCTGCTTGGTTTGACAGATCTTCTGTCAGAGAACCAATCTTGATAGTAGTGGTTGTTCCATACCTATACAAGGGAAATAACATCCATCGTCGTCGTCGTTGTCGAGAACGCGGCGTTATTCCAGTCATTACCACACGGTACTTGGGATCTCGTTCTGGATGTCATTCATCACTGTCTTTCTTCCTCACTTACTATACCCAGAAGAGAAGAGTAGCGCTATGTCCACTTACATATTTTCATTAATTGAATTTAATTGGAGCTGATTGTTTAATGGGACCAAACTATGAGAGAACAAACATATTTTCTCGTTTTCTTTTGTTCTTTTCAATTTGCAAAAAAAAAAAAAATGTAATGTACCTACATGAGTGCATAAAACAGTATTGCTATTGCTACCACGTACATTTACATAGTTTTTGTAGGTTGAAAATATTAATTTTCTTACAGTTTGTGGTAAGATATTAAAATTATGCCATTATATTATCATAAACACTACGATTTTTTATGTCAGCTAAAATTTGTAACGCTTCGTTACAATTTTATTGACTTTAGTAAAATTTTGTTGTTTCGTTAAAAGCCATGTTTTCTTTCTGAAATATAATTTAAAAAAAAGAACTCGAATTACCAATTTTTTACCAAGGTTTTTCGAGATATTGTCCTTCGAGATACTTGTACATCGAGGTTTTTGTACGTTCGAGATTTCTTACATTCGATATTTTTGTATTCGAAATAATGTCATGATCCCGATTAACACTTGCGAACAAGAATATAATGAGGAGGGGTATTCGTGGGTGTGGGCAAACCGGAATTAATTTAAGTCTATGTGAATTCGTGTTAATTGGGATCCTGAACAGTAAATCTGGTCAGTCAGATGCTGATATTAAAAATTAGGTCTGCGCTATCCCTAACTTGTTTTTATAAGGGTATTGAGAAAAAATGGCCAACTTTTGTAATAAAACTGGCTTTCCCTGCTTCTAACTAGATGGCGACACTTTTTGATAATACCTGTCAAATAATATGTACAAAGGGAAGGATCATTCAAATATAAGGCATACGTTAAGCAAATAAAATGAATATTCACTATACGGCTTCACTGCGCCGTGGTTGAACAATTGTAGGAGGTATATTAGCATTAACGTATAAAATAATTTGATGCTGTTTAGATCCGAACATTCCTTAGACTAACACTAGCCGAAAGAAAAGTTTACCTTTTTGATAAGGCTATGGCTGTCCGAGAGCAAACCCAAACATAGAAGTTACTACACGGATCGTTTAAGCATTGAAAAAAGAAAACACTTGGTAGCATACTGGAGCTTTCTAGTTGTAGACCTTCCTTTTAAAAACCCATATTGCTTAGGAGATAGATTATTTCTGAAAGTAGGTGGATATAATATATATAGTAATTCTTATTGAATCATAATAAGAAACTCGATAATCGATTGAGCTTTTAACAACACATTTATTAAGTTCTTTATTCTTTTCTTCAACGTTGTTTTATGTGGTTCAAACTCTACTGACTCAAGAAGCCTGGGAGGAAAGTTAAGCAAGCTCTTGTGCTGATCTTCCCGTGAAGAAACATACTCTCTTCACCTCACTTTTATAGGGTAAATGAGCAGTGTGAATTACTATGAAGTATTTTTATATAACACTTCCACCCATTAAAATTTTTTGGTCTCCAAAAACAAGGAATTAGTCTATTAAGTTAGATGTGTTTTCCTTCTAAGCTTCTTTAAGTTTAAGAGGTATTTAGCACCTTATTTCAATTTTTAAATGACAACTATTGGTTTCTTATAATTATTTATACAGTTATAGGGGTGACATTTTACTATTATGTATGTATAAGCTTAATATATTATTTATAATTTCGTAATTTAGTTAACAATTGAATATTTTTTTTTTTTTTTGATGCTTACTTTTAAGTTATAATCTTATATATTGTTATTTCAACTTCTATGAAGGATTAACAGTAACGTGTTTTAGTTTTTTTTTTTTTAATCGTTCTTAGAAAACAAACTTATGTGAGTAATATTGTTTATTTATTATAATTTTTTAAATACTAAAACGTAAAATTAAATTTGTACAATGATGTAAGGATCAATTTAATATTATCATGGATCATTACGCTTTTTAATGTAAAAACTTAACTTTCAAGGTAAAAACTTTTTCACAGCGGATCATTTGGCATATTTCTTAAATTTATTAAATAATAAAAACGGGTTGGGACAGATTTTTTTTTAATATTATTTATTTGTTATAATGAGTGTATTCAAACAAAAGATTCTTGCTAATTTTTTTTTTTT
>CAKKXW010000005.1:47867594-47880503 GCA_920937365.1 Sphaerophoria rueppellii
AAGTAAGTACACTTGATGTTCTTGTCAATAATTGAGTGCTTTGTGGTTGAAGCTTAGTAGCATATCATGGTTACTCAGTTAATCAATAATTCCAGCAACACATTTAGCACACCAAACAGTCAGTTTTTATGGATGTAACGGTGTCCAACATTTACTTGAGCTAAGTTTGTTTTTTGACCTATCCATTCAGACAAAAGTGACCTTGATCGCTAAGCAAAATTTGTTTATGAAAATTGAGATAAGCGGCAATCCTGACTTTTGGCCCCATCACCGCCTTGCTATCACCTATAGTACCTACATGTGGCTTCAATTCTTAAAATATAAAACATACTTACTTTCTTTTGGGGGCGCTACAGTCCACGTCGGACCAGGGCCTCACCCCACAAACATCTCCGTCCAGCTCGGTCCCTAGCTAGCAGTATCCAGTTTCGCACGCCAAATTGGTTCATGTCCTCTACCAACTGTGTGCTCCACCTGAGTCGCGGTTTTTCTCTTCTGCGACGTCCTTCCGGTTTTGATTCGAAGACTCTACGAGCCGGAGTATTATTTTGAATGGTTCTGTGTTGCTGAGTTTTGCTCATCATCGCCATTATACAGCTTGGAAAAGTGGTCTTTCCATATTCTCAGTACTGACTCAACAGGTTTCAGTTAGGGGTGTATAAGCCCTGGAGGTTTGTTTCACCTTGTCATACCAAGCTTAAAAAATATGAGTGTTATTCTTTTAGTCCCCACGACTAACTTCCTAGAAAGAAAAGAAACAACTATATCAGTTGTTAATAAGAATAACAAATCAAAATACTATCAACTTTGCTTATTAGTTTTTTATTGGTTTAAAATCCTATTCCTGCTCATGCAGACTCTTTATCCCTTACACTGCGAAAACATATCCGCTTAAAAGCAATTGTTTATAAAGAATTATTATCGAAAAAATATGTTCTAACATTGAAAAATAAGAGTTTTCGAACAATTGCTGCAATCTATACTGAAATGATCTTAATTTTCAGGTATAAATGATGAGTTTTTACGACTTTCAAATTTCGTTAGGTTTCAATCAAATCTCAATACAGCGATTTTTCGAATGAAACCAATATTATGTCAATATCATAATTGGTTCGCGAGATAATCGAGCAGAAAATTTCCGAACTCCCATGCACACATATTGACACACGTGCATACATACACATACATCCCGATAAAAAATGGTTGATTCGAATTCTGTTGCCCTTGAAACATGGAGATATACAAGTATTGGGGATTTGTATGACCAGCCCCATTACAATCATTTCCTCTGGAGAGTTAATAATTCCCTCGAAAGCTGACAAAATGGGCGCCATTTAAAGTAGTGTTGACAACTTAAAGTTTAATACCCCAAAAAACACGCTTTAACGCGGATTAATTTAACAACATTTTTGAAAAGTTTGAACGGTTTGAACAAAAAAAAAACAGTAATTCAATAAATTATAACCTGAGATTCTACAATAACTTTTTAATATTCTTGCAACACTTTATGAGCAAAAGGTTGAATATCAAATCACCAAGGAAGTGTTAAAGATGCCGTCGGATCTTTTAACTTTTTAATATATCATTGAACAAGTTAGAAAGACAAAAACAAGATTTTCCACAATTTCTTATCCAAGATACGGTTCCACAAATTCAATGAATATCTTCAAAAACTGAAAAAACAAAGAATAATTTGCCCCTTCCGAATCATTTCTGTTTTTCTATTCACCATCTAAGTTCTTCCTACCTCAACCGAATTGAGATGGTATGACATAGTGTCAAACTTCAGTACTATAGGTATCTAGTATAAAACAATGAACTGTTTCATTTTTAAAACTAACATAATATTAAATTGGTTTTTAAATTACTTTTTCAATATTATACCTACACACTGACAAACAGGTCAAAATTTTCAAGTTTGGCCTTTTACCTCGAATTGTACGTATCTATCTATATATTAACAAAGCCTTGAGTTCAAACTATGAGTTTTTGTGTGCTTGATGATATCATAAGAGATCCTATAGCCCCAAGTGTGATTAATGCTGATCGAAAACCTCCAACCCCGAGTGTCCTGGCATGCTAAAAATTATTAAGTTTTTAACAAGACCAACGTGAACCGCTTTACGACCAACCTCATTTCTCTGTCATGGTCCCCCAGGCGGTTTTGTACAGAACTTGGCTTTCATTTTCATTATACACATACACACTTTCTATGTATAACTTACTTGTGTGATTCCCGACTGGCGCGGGTGAATATCGTCGGCATCGTTGTCGGGCACTACCGGCCGGGCGGCGTTCTTTACATTTAGTGATTTCTGCTGAAGTATGCTCAACGAAATTCAATGAAAAGAGCCTAATCCTTACTGTACTGTACAAATAGGTATGTATATCTAGGTATGCATTGTAAATTCATGCATCCCGAACTCCTTCTTCTGTCCCATGTCGCACTCGCCAACGTCATCGCTTAAAGACGACAAAAGTAGTCAATTTCTTTGTCTTCTGAAGCTTTGTTTTGTTCTGTTACCCGAATAAAACACATATCGCCCCGCCTCAAGCTCGCTCCACATTTCGCTTCTTCAAACTCGGATCTACGTTTGCTTATACATATTTTGCTTTCATATTTTGTTGATAGGTGCGGTAGTATGTGAAAAGGCATATATTCATGATTCTTCAGGGAATTGATGGCAATCTAGGATGAAAGTCATCACAACGATATTGCTTCTCTGAGCACTCCGGCGTCCTGGACAGCATGTAACTTGTGTTTTTGGTAGTTCCACATTGACGACAACAGCAACGTTGGGCTTTAGTCTTCTTTTCTGGTCAATTCTGCTGTTGGTATATACTTTTATGGTATTTTTTTTAGAAGATATTCGAAGAGAACTTGCTTAAAATATTTTTCTCTCATTTTTGCCAGCACACGAACAAGCAAATATTCTTGCCACCCTTCCTGTGGTACTCTTCTCTTGGCTCGTGCCGAGTGGATAATAGTTTTCTATGCCATGGAAGGCAGGTCGTGTTGTGCATTGGTAAGAAACAATTTTGGACTTCCTATCGCCCGAGCCCCTAGTCCTATTTCTCTCATATAGTGGCCATTGCCGCTCGTTTGCTAGGATTTCTCGTTTCGTCCTTGCAACAATATTCTACAATTCGTCGACGATTTTTTAAGGATTGCATGTAAAAATTTTAATTTCGGAAGCTTTCCGTTGTTCATAGCAGGTTTTTTTTTTTGGGGGGGGGGGGGGGTCGGAACTTTTCGGTTGGTGAATGGGGTAGAAAGGGGTCTTTCTTGAAATCGTTTCTTTGTGTTTTTTGGTGGAGCGGACGTGAGGGGAAACTTAATTTAATTAAAATCCGAATAGCATATCTGTGCTTTTCTTACTCTGTTGTTCTTGGTTTGTACTTCGTTCGAATTATTTTTTTTTTTTAGTTTTTTTTATATACTTTTCTTTTTTCTACGAAGGGGTGGGGTACACAAGGTCTTGTTCATTTTATATTGAATTGCAAATGCAAGTATTAGGAAAACAATTAAAGACCCTTAGAACGTGGAGTCATGATGCTTTATGGTAAAATGGTGAGGAGAAGGTTCAGTAAAAGTTCTTCATTAAATGTTTGGTGGTGGAAGGACTCAAATGAAAAAAAAAGAAGAAAAATTGAAAACATTGTGGGCTTCGATGTGCATAGTTTGCGAAATTTTACATTGTTTTTTCGAAGAAGAAACGATGGAGCTTTGAAAATATGGTGGCATACTTTTTCTGTTGAAACAAGTTATCGTACCAACATAGTACCAACTATAGGAATATGAATAAAGTAACTTTCTACTCTATACACATGAAAATGCCGAATTTTACTCTTTTATGTAAAATTGATTGTGCAGAGGGAAATGGGAGTTTTATGATTTTGTGGTGTTATATTTTTGTAGGCCTTAATTGTGATAGTTAAGGTTTTATAGCTTTGAAAAGTGCCAAGGGAGTTTTATATTCAGCGGTTATTTTTTTGTTTTTTGGGAAAGTGAAAATTTAACAAGTTGGTTTTTTGTTTGATGTTGTGAATTTATAAATTTTTGTAAATGAGTGTGGTGATGGTGAGGGAAGAATTTCAACTACCTATACCTAGCCATTCGTTTTTGGTGTGTGTGGCTTATACAGTATTATTATGGAAAGTTTGCATTCGTAAAAAAATCCGAAATCGGGATTTCGATCATATATTAAAGTCCGATGAACCCGTCCGTCTGCCTGTCAGGTAGACCACTAACCACTAGTTCAATTGCATTCCAATGTAGAAAAAATATGAGTGCGATCCATGTGGTCCACACGACTAACTTCCTAACTTGCGAAGATTCCACTATTTGCATTAACCCATTTCCAATACATATTAGTTGTTTTGCAAAATTGACGTTGGTTTTCAAAATCAAATTTAAAAAAAACTGATGATTTGAGACATTAATTTAATTGGAATAACAGTGGCGCTGTCTGTCAAAAGTTGGTCGTACCAACTCAAGGACTCGTGCACTACTGCACAGCAAAATACAGCATACATTTCTCCTGAATATTGTAGTCTTCTATTAGTGAAAGAATATTTCTAATTGGATTAGTTTTTCCGAAGATTAACATTAATTTAAATGGCAAAACAGCGTTTGTTGAGTCAGCTAGTATTAAAATAACGTTTATGATACTCCTGAATATTGTTGTTATTGATACTCCTGAAAATTGTCAATTCCTACTTTGTGTATGGATGATTTGACATTGACATCAGAAGGTGTTGACAGAGAGACAGCATGTAAAACAATCCCTTTTTCGCCACTACCAATAGAAATTATGAAAGGTTGTGTACAATCTTTTGAGGGTTTGCAACAAAGATTTTGCAGTTGCTTTTTTAAACAATAAAACGTGCCAAACTCCTTATTTCTGACAAGCTAAAGTTTAGGCAACAGTCGTCTCATAAAACCTGTGAGCCAAGCTTTTCCTGCAACTTTGTTTGCATTCCATTATTTCCGATATGAGAATAGGTCCTACAAAAATATTGTCAAAACCTTTTTTCAATCTACTTTTCGACAAAGTACAAAAAGAAACTTATAAAAGCGCGCAGAAAATAAGTTTTTGTACCTACAACGTTTTAGTCGAATGCAGATGTACCCCAATATTGCAATAATTAAAGCATCGAGAGCTTAGAATTAAGGAAATTACGCTTGGATTACTTACCATCAAAAAATAGATCGACTTCTCACAGCTTTAAAGACACACTGATCAGTTATTTAGCACTTGCATCCATCAAAACTCTAGTGCTAATGTCAATTCCTCGTCCATGTCAAATCATCCCGACCTTACCCTATAGGTTGTTTTTTTTGTCAATGAAAACCAATATTTGACGCATATATTTTTTCTCCACCGTTTTTTTTTTTTTTTTGTTTTTAATTGATGAAAATAAATATATTTGATGAAATTTTTCAACGAAATGCCTCGTCGTCAATGAGACCAATTTGATGGCAATACGATGAGTGGTTCGCGAGACAATCGAGCAGAAAAATGGAAACGCACATGTGTACATACGAACATGCGTACAAGCACACAGACATCATTATAAAAAGGGTTGATTCGCATTCTGGTGATTCGAAACATGGAGTTATGCAAAAATTGGAGACTCAGAAGATCGGCTCCATTACAATAACTTCCTCTGGGAAGTTAATAAATGGTATTAAGATGATTCAAGCTTGGCTCATTAAAATCCAGTTTACACTTGTGAATAGAAAAAATCTGTCTCATCGAACAGTGGAACAAATCTTTACATCGTTTTGTAGAAAGTTAGATTGTTGCACTTGATATTTTAAAGGCATTCGATAAAGCCTGTCATCTCGCTCTTTTATCCAAAATGCGTGCCTTTGGTATCGATGAATCCCTTCTTCGTTCGATTAGAAACTTTTTTTCGAACCGTTCCATACAAGTTGTATTGGACAGATTCAAGTCTGAAACCCACAATATAAATGCTGGTGTTCTCCAGGGCTCCGTTTTGTCTCCGACACTCTTTCTCATTGTCATTAATGATCTCTTGTCTGTAACTTCTAATCCAATTAATTGTTTCGCTGAAGATAGTACCTTTAGCTTCTCATATTCGTTTCCAGACTCACATCCCTCCTCTTCGAATTTGGAACTGCAACGGGATGATAAGCTCATTAAACACTGACTCTGTACAATGGGGAATTAAAGACCGCGTAGAGTTTAACGCCTCGAAAACTCAATGTATTCTTGTATCGTTGCCACTGTCCATGAGTGACACTTGCATCAATGAGACCGAACATCTCGAGATTCTCGGTATCTCCATCACTGACCACCTCTTGTGGACTGAGCCCATACACGATGTCGTCAAAAATGCCGCAAGATGTTTCGGTTTCTTAAGACGGTGCGAGAAATGTTTCTCCCCGTCTGATCTAGCTATTCTGCCCTATCGAGGTATTTTTCGGAGCGGAATATTGTCCGATTTTGTACGTTTCGGACAAGTTTTGCTTCGAGGTATTCTTCCGACTTACAATTCAGAATTTTTTCCGATATGAAGTAACGCAATACGATGAGTAATAATGTGGTGCGATGACTAGCTTTATTTTGCTTTATTTTTGATTGTTTGATTTCCGATTTGTCCGCAGAAAATTGTTTGCGGAATTTTTTTTTTTAAATTGTGTTCAAAGCTGTACAGACTTAGAAATTTTGGTTGCCATATTTTTGTCCGATGACAATTAGCTCGAATACAAATTTAAGCTCCGACCATTTTTGCGTCGCGGAAAATTGTCCGCTCCGAAAAATACCTCGATAGAGCTGATTATCTATAAGACATATCCGTTCAAAGCTTGAGTATAAACTTAGGGCTAGTGCTCCAGTTACATACTTAACCCCTACAAAAAAGAAACGTAAGAATGGTTGGTGATAGAGAGATCAGCCACCTGTGCCTCTTTCTATGTTTTTATTTGTCTTGTTCTATCTCTGCCAATCAATTTGGGTGCAGGAGGCCAACAATTCCACCCGCTCGACCTTGACGAAGTGAACACAGCGATATCTAAACTTAAGTCGAACAAAGCCGCTGGAGCAGACGGGCTATCCGCCGAACTGTACAAAGATGCTGGAGATGATTTGGTTAGGAGCATGCACCAGTTCATCTTCAAACTTTGGTCGGCGGAAAGCATGCCCGACGAATGGAACCTCAGCATCGCGTGCCCGATCTTCAAGAAAGGAGATCCCCTGAACTGCACCAATTACAGAAAATAAGTCTTTTTAACATCGCCTACAAGATCTTGTCTGCCGTATTGTGTGAACGTTTGAAGCCCTTCGTCAATAACCTGATTGGTTCTTATCAGTCTAGCTTCAGACCCGGAAAGTCCACCATCGATCAAATATTCACCCTACGGCAGATCTTGGAGAAGACCCAGGAACTTGAAATCGATACCTATAACCTTTTCATCAATTTCAAGGCCACGTATGACAGCGTCTGATGTAAAGACCAACTGTATAGTCTGTGTGGGATGACAATGGAAAACTCTTGCTATTCCATCATGGTCGGAAAAAACCAAACCGATGCTTCTGATGTCAAAAAAGGTTTTAGATAAGGCGATGCGTTGACATGCGATTTCTTCCAACGTCAACACCAGAGGCACAATCTTTCAAAAGTCCGTCCAGCTGCTAGGATACGCAGACGACATTGACATAATTGGAAGAACGCAGCGTGATGTCAGTGGATCGTTTGTGAATCTTGAGACGGAGGCCTTGAAGATTTGTCTAACGGTTAACGAGGGCAAGACCAAGTTAAAGCTGTCGACAAGAAAAGACTACCAACATCGACGTTGTGAAGCAATTGTCAACAAAGACAGATTTAACTTCGAGGTAGTTAAAGACTTTGTCTACCTAGGATCCACTATTAGCTCAGAACAACAACACCAGCGTTGAAATCAAACGAATAATCACTCTTGACAATCGCTGCTTCTTTGGAATTAGAAGGCAATTGAGTAGTAAAGTCCTCTCACGAGCAACTAAAGTGACGTTTTTAACCTAATCCTGCTGGTCCTCATGTATGGGTTAGAGACATGGACCATGACAACATGCGATGAAAACGCTTTGAGCTGCTTTGAGAGAAAAATTCTTCGAGTGATTTTTGGTCCTGTCTACATAAATGAGAAATGGAGCTGTTCAGCGACACTGACCTAGCCAGAAAAGTTAAGGTCTAACGACTTATGGTTGGGTTATGTTGAGCGTATGGAAAATAATGTTCCGGCTCGTAGACTCTTCGAATACAGCCCGGAAGGACGTCGCAGAAGAGGAAGACCGCGATTCAGGTTGAGCACACAGGTGGTAGAGGACCTGAACCAACTTGGCGTGCGAAACTGGAGACAGCTAGCTAGGGATCGACCTGGCTGGAGACGTTTGTTGGATGAGGCCCTGGTTCGACCTGGACTGTAGCGCCACCATAAGTAAGTTAATCTGTGTGTGATGATGTCGCTATTTTGTAAATTTGGAACTGTGAATCTTTCAAACATGAAAGAGAATTTGTTCCTTTTCAAGATAACCGCGTTAATCATTGATATTTTTAGAAAATATTGCAAATGAGCTGTCACTCCATAGACGGATTTTTGTTGTTTTTCCATACGCTTAATCTCAATGAAATGACGGTTACTAACAAGCAATTTCGAGTTCCAAACAAATATATGTAATTGCATAATGATAATAACGTCCTTCTTAGGTCGTTCAAAGTGAACGCATCATCAGTGGCAGAATCCCGTTCTCGCAAAAATTCGATCAATGTGCTTTTTACAACATCGTTCTATAGAGTTTGCTCTTTAGGTATCTGCAGAAGATCCGATTATTAAAGTGAAGAGCCTATATAGTCCTTGTGCGTTCTTTTGGAAACCAAAATACAAATATTTCATTTCATAGCCTTTCAATAAAAAAAATAATTCCAATCGTTGGTTATTTTCTTTCGGTGGTTCTTAAAATAAAAAACTCAAATATTCAGATTTTAAATTTAATTTAATTAAACTACCTAATGCATTGCCTGAAAACATATTTTTTTGTTATTTTAAATAAACTCATAATTCGCCATCAATTTAGTTATCCTTAAAGAAAAAACACAAACAAAAAAAAACCTGTTTAAAATGTTTATCACAATAGGAGAAGGCATGCTCTTCTTCCTTATTGTGAGTTGTAATACCTTCTTATATAAGCTGATTAAGAATCGTCAATTGATGACTCTATAACGTAACGACCTTAAAATTACAACATTATTGCTGAAGTCCTCCCACTTTGTTCAATTTTGTTTGTTCCATTCATCTTTATTGAATTCAATTAGATATTAATTAATTAATCCTGATCATTGGCAAGTTCCTTTTGATTTGAACCACAATGCACTGAAACCAAATCATTTATTGCCAGTTCTTCGTCGTGAGCCATCGGACACACACTGTCCACGAAAAAAAAAAAACTTAACTTATTTATTCTTTCTTTTTCTTTAAAGTTGAATTTTCGTTGAACTGTGACATTAAGAGTGCATTTTTTTTCTTGTTTGAAAAATTTCACAATTTTTAAAATATAAAAATAAAAGAATCATCACATTCCCACCGAGACATGCAATAATTTTGTTCAAAAAACTATGTGTGGGTTGATTAAAGTCGCTCACAAAACACGCGAAATTATTTCCCACACCCGATTCAATATAATAGTTCTGATGAACGACGACACAATCCGACATATTATAGATATGCCAACCCTCATGACGCCACAAGTTGCTATAAATGCACCCATTGACGAATCCGAGTTTCAAAATTCATTCCCATTAAGATCATTGCGGATATATCAAACAACAAACACAAAATATCGATGGTACCAGCATACATTGGCAAAAGGACACGTGATAAAGGATATCGCAGCATTATCATGGGAATGGTTTGGAAAATTATCAACTTTTTCAGTCACAATGCCAATCCAATTGGAGATATGTGGAATTAGAAGTCAAGGAATTCGAATTGGGAACCATCCCGCCACATACGGGCATATCGAACTACCGAAGCGGACACTCATTATGTTCAGAGTTGAGTTCATAAAGAGGACTCTAGGTTTACCGCACGTGACCCTTATATGAACTTATGTGACTTTGATCGTTTCGTATTGTAAAGGAACTCAACAGGCGATCTGGATTTTTTTCTCATTTGTATTTTTCCAGATCATCAAAATACTGAACAAGGGTTGTTTTCGCCTTTTGTTGTTGTTGTTGTTGTTGTAATTTTAAAGCCACTCCCCTTAATGAAATACTGTTTTTCATACGTAGAATCGCCACATTGTTTTCGATCTCTTTCCCTCATATCAGAATGTGAACAAGGGTGGATAACAGTATCCGAGAAGTGTCAGCCATTACTGAATTCTGATTGGTTCAGCAGGCTATCCGATCAATTGGCAACTAAATTGACTATAAAAAGGCAATCATCGTCGTCTGTGAGCTCAATTAATCGTACAGACTTTCTATGGGTATAACCTCGGTTAGTTTTGTGAGTGCGCTTTTTCAAAAGTCTGTTACCATACTGTATCAACTGAATTTTGCACCACTGTTTTATTGAGTGAATCTCTCATTTTGGAATGGCAAGAAATTAAATTAAATTTCACTAATTTGTTTTAATTAAAAAATATACAAAAAGTAAACATTCAGAGTTGTGTGCTTCAAACAAAATCAACTCAATAGCTTTCGTTACGTTGTGTCCTCTCAAATTAAAGTCGGCTGTAAAGATCTTTGCGCGTGCACCGTTTTTGGAAAAAAAAAACGGTGGTAGTATGATGACTTAATAAGCAACAAGTGACGGTATAATTATGTAAAAATGTCTGATTGTGTTTCTGTTTCAGTAATTGCCATCAATTAATTTACAACTATTTCGTTTCGGATCAACCACTTTCAGCCTACAGAAAGGCCATCTCCAAATCGAATCATCCACAATAAACACTATAACTATATATCGATGTTGCTGCTTTGAACGCGATTTCCAATTAATTGACTTTGATACCTCGTTTTCCGTCCGCGTTTTGACATATTAACAGGACATTAAAGATATCCCTGTGTTAAAAATCATTTAATTATTTAAACAAGTATCGATATCGATTTCAATATTCGTGGTGGTTTTTTGTTTTTGTTCTTTTCGTGTTTTAATTATAATGCAGTGTGAATAAATAACGAAACATTTAATTTAAGAATCTGTTGAATCACACTTAAAATTTGACATACATATTAACATATTATTTTAAATTGAAAATGCTTGTCAAAATACCAAACATTTTTTGATGATTGATCATTGAAACCGAATAAAATGCCTGCAGACATTAACAATTTATAAAATAAAAAAGATTCTATAAAAAAGGAAAATCAACAAAAATTTGGCAAGATTCGAAAGTGGTGCCAGGAGAAGATAATATTTAATGTCAGGATAAGACCTCACGACTATAACAATATCAGAAGCCTTCATATCAGAAACGATTTTATATTTTATACACTTTCTCCGTTTAAATAACACCAAACAAAAATGGAACACACTCCGTTCGATGACCAAATTTTTGGGGACTTTTCAGGACCTTTGAGTCCGCTTGGATCGAAGCCCTTGCAACCGCAGTCTGGTCACAGCATACATGTAATGCTTGGTATGCCATCAGTTGTTCAGCACTCTTCGCCTGGCGTTGCTGATATGTGTGCTCGCTTACCCGATTGTAATACACTTCTCCCAGGTGGGTCTCCAAAACTGGACCCCTATAAGACCATGGATTACGGTCAGAAAATGGAATATGTGTCAGTCAATAAATTGAGCTGCTATTCACCAACGCCCAAATACGAATACATTACTAGTAAGTTGGATCAGTATTCACCGCCAGAACAAGGAGGTGGTGGTAGTAATAGTTCAAATGGTCTCATTGTTCGTGACTATGGAAAGCCAATGGAATACCATCATAACAATGGAAAAATGGACTACTCTTGTCCTTCGCCGCATTCTAAGATGGAGTACGATCATCATCATATGCAAATGTTCACAACTGGACCACCACCGGATAGTCAAACGATTCAAGTTCAATCTACATCAGCATTGGACTCGCCTCAAGGAGGGCCATCATCGTCGACATCGACTATGTCCAGCTTGGATGCCACGAATTCTGGTGCGACAATCGTCTCTAACATGAATGGAGTCATGGGTAATAAAACGAAGAATGAAGATAGTGGATCAACGACGACAACGACCACGCCGACGACAGCGACAGGAACGAGCGTTGGCGGCAGCCATTCATCATCACTGAACGATAACGGTACTAGTGTTGGAAATGCACCAGGAGGAGGCAGTACTGGGCATAGTGGCGGCAGTTGTGGTGGTGGTGGCGTAACTTCGGCAGGACCTAGCAAAAAGGCTGACAAGAAAAAAGGCGATCCGAACGGTATAAAAAAGAAGAAAACAAGGTAAGTGAGCTTGTTTGTAGATATTGGTATTCGAGTTAAGTTGATAGTAGGTGGGATAGATATAAGGGAAAGTCTTAGCTGAATGGAAGGATGCAACAAAAAGAGGCCTCCCTTCGCTTTATCCTTTTGTCAGTGTGTGATGTGGCTTGGGTTGGCTGAACTCTCCAGGACTGAGCTGACGTAAGTGTGTCTGTACAGCGCCAAAGTCTCTTAACAGGCCAAGTCGGAAAAGGTTCCTCTTCGTTCGTTTCAAAAAGAGATTAACTGGTGGAAAGCGGTTGTGAATCTGAATGGGAAAAGTTGAAAAGGCAAACGGTGTCTTTGTGGGAAGGTTTATGATATATTTCCTGCAAGGATAGCAGGAATTAAAAAGAGTTAAGGAACACAAGATGAACGAAAAAATATATAAAGGACACAGAGTGTGTTGGCTTTGTGTGTTTTTTTTTTTTTTTTTTTTTT
>CAKKXW010000005.1:47884590-47909037 GCA_920937365.1 Sphaerophoria rueppellii
AAAATTGAGAGAATTATTTTTAGATAACAATTAATAAATGATAACTTCATACATATATCAATGTAGTTAACTCCCTATTCAATAGTGTGGAAACCACATAATAGGCTTAAACTTGTTACCCAGTTTGCAATATACATAAAAATACTTATACCCTTGAACATGGCTACTTTTCACAGTCCTTCGCGTTGCATCGAAAATTTAATTAAAAAGGGAATATTCAGAGATAAAAACCAACCGACAAGACTTTCAAATGTAAAACCTTCACATAAATATGTATCTGCAATCGATGCAAAAACGTTCGAAAAAAATAAAAAAAAAACAATAATTCGATAGAATCTATAACAAACATTAAGCTTTCGCAATCGCCAATATCAGCAACATCTCATCAACAAAAAAAACTTTTTCATGTGATTTTACCGATGGTTTATTTATGTAGGTACGTACATAATGTATGTTTCTACGACCTATGTAATGTAAGCAAAAAATGAATTTCCTGAATCGATTAATTTTTTAAAGTCAGGTGCGAATTTGGCAATCCTTTTTGCTTCTCAAACAAATTAGATATACATAGCATTTACTTTAAAATATTAACTTAAAAACGTGAATAATATACAAATATTTAGGAATTCTCTTTAAGTGACACTTTAATTTTTATTTGGATTGGTTAACAAACTTATCTAAAACTCATGTCTCGGTTTATTCATTCTGATGAACACAATATCATACCCCTGCATTTTTTTTGGCAAACTGTTAATGAATGCAGTAAACGCTGTACTACAGACAAAGCGCAATGTGGCAAATAATCCATATTTATTATGGTTTAATTAATTGAGTGGAAACTACCAACTTTAGTAACAATAATAAAGAAGTGATTTTTTCAGTTCTGTTCAGTTTTTTTTTTTCATGTATTTTTCTGAATGTTATCATTTGCAAATTTTCTTTTTTCTGCAAATCAGGAAATAAAAAAAAAAAAACAAAAAGTTAAAGTTCTTTTTTTCGGGTATTTTTTTTTTTATTTTCGTACAACGTAATCACTAAGTTTTTTAACTCTTTTATAGTTGGTCTCTAGTAAATATTTTCCATACAAAAATTTAACTACAAGATTGACAAATCCAAAATATATTTCGCTATTTCGATACAGTTTTTCAACACATGTAAAACAAAAACAAAAAACGATTTGCCGGATGAAATTTAAAAATTAGATTCACTCTTTTGACGCAAAAAAGTTGGGCACATTTGTTTAAACGCAAAAAAGTAGGCTCAGTTCTAAGAACTTGTCCATAATATTGAGTACCATCGCCCTTTTGTTTGATTATGACCTTAATTCGTTTTAGAAGTATTTCCACGAGACTATTGCAAGACTCAGGAATTATTTCATCCCAAACTTCTTGGCGTTTTTTCTCAAATCATTAAGATCCTTAGCTGGGAGAAAGGTTCAGGCTGTTTACAGGCGAAGGTAGAACCCGAATTTCGTGTGCTCAAACCCAACAGTGCCGTCGATGAAACAAAGGTTTCTCACTCCTCGAGCTAACAAACACCCCAAGATCATTAGTGAAGCGGATCTTGAATACCCCACACAAAACTCGAATCGAGACTAGTCGCTCCATTTATGACACTTCTCCAATTATTTAATGTTTTGTTTTGGTGATCACGAACACACTTAAAGCACTTTTCTTGTGTTGCCTTATTGATGAGTAAAACCGTGAAACTACTATCAAAGAATTTAATGTGTATCTAATGGTTTTTTGTAAGAAACCTGGAAGCGTTAACCATTTTATGAAAAAAAATACTTTTTTATTTGATGTGTCCTATGATTTTTAAACTAAAAAGGGAATAGGTATTGTAAAATTCATAATACTAGGCCAATTATTTAACGCTTGCGTCGTACATAAAATTTGTCTTACATTAATGTCCTAATCGCAATGCAATTGTTGCAAATGTGTTTCTTTTGTGTTTCTTTTTTACGGAAATCGCGACAATCCTAATGGAAACAGGGACTCATCCTCAATTCTTAGCCAGCAGCTTAGAATGCATTTGTTATGCTCGTATAGTCTGTCTGTGTCGTCTTTGCGGATTGGGTTCGAAGACTTTCCTACCGCAGGTCTTTTCTCCATTCGCTCTGCACTAAAGTTGTTGGACAATGAGTGTTCTGTCTAGGTCAATGTCAGTTTTGAAAGACACTCTGCTCCTATTCTTGATGTGTGAAATTTCTGCGTTTTAAGAACAAGAAGAAACTTCAAACAAGAATTCCTTTGCTTTTAATCTCAAGGCAAGTTTAATCGTCAATTTATTGTGAGTTCATCGTGAGCTTTGATTTATAATACAAAATAACACACATACATACATACATACATACATACATACATACTTAAGTTAACTTAAAATGTTTATATTTGTAATCTGAGTTAAAGCAGGAACAATTCATGGTATTAAGTTTTTAACTAATATTATGTCTCAAATGGTCCGTTCAGACGGTCCAATTTTGGCGACTCAATCGAGCATACCGACTAGTATGTGATAAATACACAAGAAACGTATGTTGGCTTCCGAAGCGTCTATCGTATCTGGCTTATTACTGAAGAGCTGATCCTTTACGTATCCCAAATCCAAAGATGTAACATCGGACGCAAGAAATATGTATATGAATCAATGTTCAAATAAATTTTAACCGCCTTCTTCCAAAAAATGAGGAGATACTCAATTTGAGGGAAAAGACATTCACCTCTGAGATCACCTCTATTCGGTATCACCCATCACTTAAAATAGTAAAAAAAACTTATTTACTTACTTATCCGGCTCAAAATCCATGAAGGATATCAGCCTGAGATATTGCAGCCTTATACATCGTGATCGGTCCCTCGCATGCACTCTCTCCAGTCGCCGAAACCAAGCGCTCTGGCATCCACGAGTTTCGCCTGTTCTTCAATCGCTGTGAAGGCCTCAAGCACAGCTCTCTTGGATCGACCGATGATGGCAATGTTGTCCGCATAGCCTAGGAGCTGGGTGGATTTGTTGAAGAAAGTGTTTTCCGTGCTCACACCTGCCTTGTACACAGCGCATCTCCTTGTCTAAGCCCTGCGCATGTTTGAAACAACTCGGATGAGCTGTTACCCATTTGCACACTGCACTGCGTATTGTTTAGCGTTATGCGGCACAGCTGGATCAGTTTGTTCGGGATCCCGAATTCAGACATCGAAAATAGTAAAACAAATGTTTGAAATAAAAAAAGGACCGACTTCAAAATGAAACTAACAAAAAACTGAAAAAAGAAAAAAGAAATGTATTTATTAGCAATTAATACTAAGATTAGTTAAATTAATAAGCATTTATACATTATTTTAAAATATTGACTAATTTTGAATTTATTGCTGCTTAGTGCAGAGCAATCAAATTTTGTTTTGGTATCCTAATATGGCATACAATTTATTTTCCAAACATCAAATGTACTTTATTCTCAACGGCCAAAAATAAAAATAAAAAAAAACATGACTTCCTTGAACTTACTCGTAACCGAAAAGAAAACACTTTTCGCACGTAAAATATTTAAAAGTCATAAGTCTACATTCATTAAGCTAGTTAAAGCTCTGATTCAAGCTCATGACAACACCTGGGTTACGAACATTACCCAAATTCAAAAACTTCAAAATCTGTAAAAGTTTTCTCCATGCCATTATAAGTGGCAAATGTCAACCGTATAAGTAAAACCCACGTGAGGTAAGGGATATTAAAATAAAAGGATCCTCTGTTTTTGTGTGTTTTTTTTTAATATTTTGAAAAGTATTTTTGTGAGTTAAGGGTTTTGTGCTATTCAGAATTGCATACAGAAATGCATTCCATCTGTTACAACTTAGAGAAATGTATGCGAATGTCATTGAAATGTGGTGTTTTTACCCCTTCATCCAGCTTTATTTTGGTTGATTTGTAGAAAAAGATGTTGTCGACACTATGAAACAGCACGACCGACGATAACGATGAAAACAACAATGATGACGATGACATGCCAACAAACGTGAACCAAAAGAGAACGACTGCACCAAATGCAACTTGTTAATGGAATTAGAAATGATAATGACGTTTGTGAAGATTTATGAGCCAACAAGGAGAAAATATGTCACCATGCAAGAATTGCAATGGATGAAAGCGTATATATAAGGATCTTAAATAATTATTATCCTTCACACGTTACAGCACGTTATTTGTTCGTTCACATTGATATACACTCCTACAAATGTATTTGTGTATATGAACAAAAATTCAACTTTTGGATATAGTTCTGGTTCTGGTAATCAGAAATGCAGTTTCCGGAAATGAGAGAAAACTGCTGCTATTTGTACATTAATTCTTAAATTTTCAATTAGGAATATGGATAGCTTTTAGGTGTGTTAAAATGAGTATCACCGTTCACTACATCTCCATAATAGTGATTAATCTGCTTAGTCGGTTTTGGGAACTGTAAAAGAATTTGGCACTCTGCGTGTGTCATAAAGTGTGTTTTTGTTTTCAGCAAAGCTATTCGTAGAGAAGTATGGTCTTAGGTACACGGATTTCAAAAACAAACAAAAAATTGATCGTGGAAAAAGGGAGAAGAAGAATTCAACTGTGAATACAATTTTGACATTTACCTACATATCGCTGGTTCTACGGAAGGACCTCGTTTGAAGTTTTGGCTAGTTTTTCACAATCACTAAAAAACTGTTTTTGCAGTACCTCGTTTGTATCAAATATATTCAGAAATTAAAACACGGAAAGGACCTCGTACGTATTTGCCTCAATTTATATTCCTTGTAGCTAATTCACAATAAAAACATTTCAAAAAACGTAAATCTCATTGTTTTCCTAAGAATAAATACAAACCATAAAACACTTCTTTGAATAATTAAACATTTTTCGACCAAATCTTAACAGTAAAAAACGACTCAAAAACTCATTTCAGAGCCTAACGAGGTACTGTATTTTCATTTAAAAAAAAAAAAAATTTCGAGGTTTTGTATTTTCGAGTTTTCTAAATTTTCTTAGAACAAACACATTTAACCAGAAATGCCAAAAGGTGGTTTTTGTGCATTTTTTAAGCCTAATTTCAAAAAAAGTGATTTTTCTTCTTACGAGGTCCTTTCGTAGAACCATCGATATGTATTAGTAAATTGTGAGTCTTGTGTAGGTATCACGAAGGAATTTTCTTGGAGTACGATAAATAATTTGTAGTTTTGCATTTTTCATTTTTCAACGAAGGTTAACACCTTTTACCGTTTGCTGCAATTTTTGAAATTTCATGTTTTATCTGTTAATAAAATAACGCTTAACAAAAGAGCGACAAGATTTTTTATAACAAAAACGCAAATTAAGTTTTTATGAAAAAAGATGTTGGGAAATCCAGAATCTAATTTAAGTCAGCGAACAGATATGCCTTGACTTTTGTTTCGATATTAGAGCGTTGTCCTTTTTCTCGTATTTAAAATAACTATCAATGTCCTGGTGAGATACTTACTTACTTACTTATGGTGGCACTACAATCAAGGTCGGACCAAGGCCTCATCCAACAAACGTCTCCAGCCAGCTCGGTCCCAAGCTAGCTGTCTCCAGTTTTGCACGCCAAGTTGGTTGAGGTCCTCTACCACCTGTGTGCTCGTGTGTGTGACGTCTTCCGGGTTGGATTCGAAGACTCTACGAGCCGGAACATTACATTCCATTCGCTCAACATGACCCAACCATCTAAGCCGTTGGACCTTAACTTTTCTGGTTAGGTCAGTGTCGCTATACAGCTCGTACAGTTGAATCTTCGTCTCCATTCTCCATGAATGCAGACAGGACCAAAAATCACTCGAAGATTTTTTCTCTCAAAGCAGCCCAAAGCGTTTTCATCGGATGCTGTCATATGGTCCATGTCTTTGCACCATACACTAGAACCGGGATAATAAGGGTTTTGTAGAGCGTCCCTTTAGTTGCTCGGGAGAGGATTTTACTACTCAATTGCCTTCTAAGTCCAAGGAAGCAGCGATTGGCAAGAGTGATTCTTCGGTTGATTTCAGCGCTGGTGGTGTTGTTTGATCTAATAGTGGATCCTAGATAGACAGTCACAACGGACTGTGGCGCTACTTTAAGTAAGTAGTATTAACTTGGTCTTGCCCTCGTTTACCGCTAGACCCATCTTCCTGGCTTCCGTCTCAAGACTCATGAACGCTCCACTGACATCACGCTGTGTTCTTCCAATTATGTCAATGTCGTCTGCGTATCCTAGTAGCTGGACGGACTTTTGAAAGATTGTGCCGCTGGTGTTGACGTTGGAGCTTTGCACAATCTTTTTAAGAATGATGTTTAAGAAATCGCATGACAGCGCATCGCCTTGTCTAAAACCTTTTTTGACATCGAATGCGTCCGTCAGGCATATGATATAACAGCGTGAGTTTTCCCTTGTCATCTTACACAGACGGACGAGTTAGACATTGCACTTTATAATTGGTCTCTATAGACGCTGTCATACGCAGCCTTGAAATCGATGAAAAGGTGGTAGGTATCTGGTATCGATTTGAAGTTCCTGGGTTCTTCTCCAAGATCTGCAGTAGAGTGATTATTTGATCGATGCTGGACTTTCCGGGTCTGAAACCACACTGATAGGGACCTATCAGGTTGTTGACAAAGGGCTTCAAACGTTCACACAGCACGGCAGACAAGATCTTGTAGGCGAAATCAAGGAGACTTACATCTCTGTAATTGGTGCAATTCAAGGGATCTCCTTTCTTGAGGATCGGGCATACGATGCTGAGGTTCCATTCGTTTGCATGCTCTGCATGAGCTTGTGCATGCTCCTAACCAAATCATCTCCAGCAGCTTTGTACAGTTCGACGGATAGCCCGTCTGCTCCAGCGGCTTTGTTCGACTTAAGTTTAGATATCACTATCTTCACTTCGTCCATATCGGGTGGGTGAAATTGTTGGCCTGCTGCAACCAAATTGAATGATTCTGTATTGTGAGATAAGTCCACGATATTTTTAAAGTTTGTTATAATAGTTGTTTAAGCGAGTGTCTCAATAACAATTGCGTCCAACAATTTTTTTGGGTTGTAAGCCCTTTCAAAGTAATGAACCTTTAACAATTGAATTCGCTTTGACACTTCCTGTGTCCTTGGTGTTCTTTTTTTATTTAACTGTATATTGCCAAGAGCAAATTGTCAAACACCCATGAACTATCAGCTTACCATGTATATTTGTTTGTATCTTTTTATGTATTTCAAATGAGACGTTCAAACACAGGTCACAAGAATAGATTGAGGTATCGATTTGTTTTCATAAAATATACAATCGGCACACATGTACGTTCGCTTTCGCATATATTTTATGTTTCCATTCTCGTTCTAGATGAAAAGATTTATCCTCGGGTGTATACTCATCATCATCGTAAAATCTGAGATATTCATCTTTCATCTTAAAATGAAAATATACGAATAAATAAAACAACCATCAATGTTACATGTATGTATATGTATCTATATTTTTCTTCTTTTGGTTCATCCTGTATTTTACTGGTATGGGATTCAAGGATTCAGTTTAACATTAATTTTTTATTTGTTTTTGAATATTTGCATAATTTTCCTTCCAGGGATTTGTATAAGTTATATGAGCTGATGTATCTTTTTCTATTTATAATATGTGTGTACCATGGGGTCCCAATGCCATTTGTTTAAATTGGATGTACATAATGATTTGTTTTTGTTTTTTTTTTTTATTATTATTTTATTGGGTGTAACTTTCACTTTTTATTGTTTTGTTATAGCTTCATGGACTTAAGCTATATCTACCTATACAATATACATATATATTGTTTATTTCATTCTATTGCTGCATTCGGTATTTTAATCATATAGTATGATATGTAAGTTGAATCCTTAACTTTTCGTCAAACGAAATTCTTAAATCCTTATTATTGTTTAATTGCTCTTTCTATATGCAAATCTCCTACTCGTTCCCAATGTTTTTATTTCATCTTTCACGGACACTGCCTCTTGCGAAGAACTGACAAAACTTCCAAGAGTATCATCTGTCATGAAAAAGTGCTTCTCAACTTTGGCGTTCGGAATCGGCGTTAAATTGTAGGCCCCTCAATTCTTTACACGCACCTAGAGAATTGTTGATGAGAGTAAGCCACTTAGGCCTTGGCTCTTCAAGAGCTGTTGCGCCACTCTATTTATTTATTTATATGGAAATCTAAGGACAGAATGGTTTTCGCCAAGCCAGCCAGACTCACCGCCCTGGTCGTTTTTTCTCTCTATCTCTGATTTTGCATTGACTACGAATGGACGTTGCAGAATTCTGGGATTTTTTTTATTTCTTGTATTTTCTAACAAATTTATTTGTGCACTGAACTTATATGATTAGGTTTGTGTTTGTGATTTGGAATACAACAGTTTTCAAGCAAAAAGGAACTAAACTTTTTCATATCGTCAAGTTGGAACCGTCAAATCTTCTTTCTGTAGTTTGTATATAAAATTCGTGTCAAGGTTTCATCTTTTTTTTTTACTATAATTTCCTCCTCCAGGAAGTATCTCCCCAGTTTGCTGTGTCTAGTTTCGCACGCCAAGTTGGTGCACGTTCTCTTACACCTGAGTGCTGACAGGTGGTCTTCCTTTCTTGCAAACGCTTGTCACTCTTTTTCGTAGAGCTCGTTAGCAGCTCAAGTTCTTACTTGCAGCGTCGCTTTGTTTGCATCTTGTTAAGCTGAATGTGCTCGCCAGCACTTCTCTGAAAACTAGGGGTTTCGCTTGTGGTCTTCAGATGTAGATTTCTACATTTTGTATGCTGGTCGCAAAGGATTTTTTACACGAACGGAAAAGATTTAATCTTAACGCCACGCCGGCCGTTGCTAGAACACATCTATGCATATTTTCTGTTATGTGTTCTTATTTTTAGTCAGTTATTTCGAAACGAACAGTTTGCAGTTTATTTATTTTAAGCCTTATAACTTTATCATAATCTACTATACACCTACATATAATTTGATAATTATAATGAGATAAGTAGACATTCACTAGCCAAAAAACCTACGGCAATATAGAATATCAGAAGACAAATGAGGGGAAACAACATATATTAATTTCAAATACACACATAATTTAATACATGAAAATAATTTCTTACTCATCATAATATTTCTCCTAAGTCCTTACTTGTACTTACGTATCAGTGCGACCTACTGTTACAAGGACCTTTCCCTTTTTACCGAGAACCATGGCCAACACCCACTTCGCAATATTGCTCTTGCTTAAATAAGATTAATTACGGCATTTAACAGCCACTTAGGGTTCTCTATAATATCCTCCTGCGCTCCATCTCAATTTGGTCTGTAGTGTGTTTTTCCTTTTCTGTTTCACTTCTATTTTGTACTCCAAACAGTTGGTGTAAGACTTTTGAAAACATTCAAAACAAAAACCAAAAGAAGGTTGAAGAACAAAAACAGAAAAAAGAACATGCAATGTTCTTTTATAGCAGTTTTGTACTCCTTGAAAATGTGGCGGCCCAATTTAAACAAAAGAAATGGATACAAACAAAAAATGCCCACAATACAAATGAACACCAGTCTCGTACAAAATGCAGTACCAGGAATTTGCAGTTTGCTCTTTACCGGAAGAACATTTATAAACTACACAATTACACATATTCATACGGCTTTTGATCACGTTGCAGTTGGAATTTTTACTACCAACGTATTGTGTTATTTTTAAGGACTTAGGGATCGAAATTCCTACATTTAAGGCATGAATTGCAACAAGAAATTGTTGAATAAGTTGCTGTTAATACGTCTCATCTGAAGCCTTAAGCCCGACCTTGAAGAAGTGAAGATAGCAATATCTAAGCTTAAGCATGCCCGATCTATAGTATATAGAGCATCTATAGAGAAGAACTGTATAAAGCCATCTCCAGTTTTGGCATCCCTACAGAACTCATTCGTCTGAGGCGGCTGACAATGGAGAACTCGCGTTGCTCCATTAAAGTCGGTAACGACCTCACCGACGCCTTCGATGTCAAAAAAGTCTTTAGACAAGGTGATGCACTGTCATGCGATTTCCTTAACATCATATTGGATCAAGTAGTGGAGAACTCCCACATCAACACTAGATGCACTATCTTCCAGAAGTCTGTGCAACTACTCGCGTACGCTGATGGCTTTGATATCATTGGGAGAACGCAGCGTGATGTCAACAGTGCTTTTGCGAGTAAACAGACAGAGGCAGAAAAAATGGGTTTAGCGGTCAAAAGAAAGTATATGCTGTCATCGAGAAAGGACACCCAACAACGACGTCTTGGACAAAACATCACGATAGACGCATATAATTTCGAGGTAGTAAGGGAGTTTGTATACCTCCGCTATCAACACGGACAACGACATCAGCGCCGAGATCTGACGAAGAATAACTCTTGCTAATCTTCGGGCTAAGAAAGCAATTGAGTAGTAAAGCCTTCTTCCGAACAACTAAGGTGACGCTCTATAAGACCCTCATCATCCCCATCCTACTATATGGTGCGGAAGCATGGATCCTGTCAAAAACGGATGAGAGCGCTTCTGGCCGTTTTGAGAGAAAAGCTCTACGGAAGATCTATGGTGCTGTCTGAATAAACGGTGAATGGAGGAGAAGATTTAACGACAAACTGTACGGGCTGTACAGCGACACTGACCAAGCTAAAAGAGTGAAAGTCCAAAGACTTAGATGGCTTGGTCACGTGGAGAGGATGGACACCAATACTCCAGCCCGTAAAGTCTTCGAATATACCCCAGAGGGAAGGCGCAGAAGGGGAAGACCAAGAATCAGGCGGCGCGCGCAAGATGAAGACGACTGCAACTAACTTGGCGTGAGAAACTGGAGACAGCTAGCTAGGAACTGAGCTGGCTGGAGAGGTTTGTTGGTTGAGGCCCATGTCCACCCCGGACTGTAACGCCACTTTAAGTAAGTAAGTCATGCTATGCTTAATTTTGAATTCCTGGTAGGTTCCTACAGAGCAGGTAGATACCAAGTTTTAACTCACATAAAGCAACAAATATAATGCATATGTTATGTCCTGTAAGGTATATTACAGGGGCCCAATCCAAACTCCATTAAACTTTTCTTCAAAGTTCAAATCTGAATTGGCTTTAAAATGTGGGAAAGAGCCAATTTTCGTGTCATTTGAAACACAATATTATAAGCTTTCGTTGTTCACTTGCGTGTATACAAAAACTTGAACTCCGAATGGAATCATGGTTTGTATAGAACTAGAACATAAATAACATGGCACATGAGGCTCAAGCTCAACAATATGCAAGACAAGAACAGACCATAAGAACTTTTTTCCTCTACAGTTGCTGAACGTCAGAATAAAACAGAAGAAGACATAAAACACAAAAAAAAAAGAAGAAGAAAAACGACAGCAAGAACAAAAAAAATGAAAACAGTCGAAGGATAATGGCTACATGTGTACGGTACGCGCATCGTATTAGTTGTGAAGTAGTTGCCTCGCTATAGGACGTGAGTCGAAAACCAATGAATGAAAAGTCAGATTAAAAAAAATCTAAGACGATAACTTTTTCTTACGTAGTTTGACTTAAATTATTCTCTATTTATTTCTTTTGCAGGCATTTTTTTTTTTTTTTTTTTGTTATTCTGTCAAAGCCTGTGTGTCATAAAAGAAACTTTGAATAGGACTAGGGGGAGAACGAATTTAACGTTTGGTAGAAGAAAAGTCAATGGTGTTCTTTGATTGAGTTGTCGATAACTTATTTCTTCCAAAGAACTAAAAAAGAAAAAAAATAGAAATGAAAAAAGCAATCCAGCATCCAGTGACCTATGTTGATGGTGACGAATACTGAGAAAATGAAGAACCAGAAAAGGATCTGATTTAAATTGACTTTCTTTTAAGGACACAGTACTATTCAGAGGAAGAAATTGTTTATTGTGACTAAGTCATGGAGTGATAGGTCGTCTTTCGTCACCAAAAAAAAATAGAAAGAATAAAACACAAGTTGAGTGTGAAAGGATTATTTTCCTTAACAATGGTTGATAAATTAGATTTTAACACACCAAAGCGAATGAAAGGATTAGCACACAATGGAAAGAGTGAAAGGTTTTTTTTAATGAAACGAAGAAAATTAAAGTGAAGCAATTTAATGGAGGTCAAGAAGCCTATTTCGACATTGTGTAACGGACTTTGAAGAACGTAAATGACCTAAAATGAAACATAGAAAAAGGAAATAAGATCTAAGGTTCTCAAAAAACACCCGATTTAACCTTAAAATAAAAAATTTGTATTTAAGATTTCATAAAAACTTGAAAAATAAGCTTTTCATTCGTCCTTCCATAGGAAAAATACTTAAAGATAATACCATTCCGAATATTTTGTGGTTTCTGTAAAGATTTATGTATATATGTGTGTATGTAGTACACTTCAAACAAACAGTCGATTTCCCTAACCCCTCACTAAAAATTAACTGCCCTGAATGAATACCCATATCAAAAACACATTAGAAGAAATCAAGGGATGTCAAGATACAACAAAATCCAAAATAAATGGAAACAAAACTAATTTGTACACAATGCCTAGAAAGTTATAAGCAGATCTTAAAGTTTTTAACCTTTCACATGACTTCTAGTTTTTGTTCTGTTTTAATTTGTTGAATTTCTACACGTCTTCAATATTAAGGTCCTTCAAAGCCCATCAATGGTCCCTTGGCCTGAAGATTTATTCCGAAAAGTTTGGTAAAATAATGAATTAACGTTGATTTTAAAAAACAAAAAAAGGTATGAGACCACAACGAAAATGAACCCTTAATTAAATTCAATCTTCTTTCAATATTATCTTGCATTTGCTTCACATACCTTATCACGATCAGACCACCATATGCTTTCACGCACCGACCTACAGCGACATCATTGGCTCTATCCTACCAAAAAAGGCTTTTACGTTGTCATGGGGTGTGCTTGTTCGTGGGTTGCATAAATCACTAATTAATTATGACCTCGTCGTCGTCGTGGTGGATGTCAGTTGATTGGTATGCGTCCTTGTCTCCGGTACCTACTGTTTTAAAATATTAAAACCCAATTATTTACCAATATATTATGTTGGCAACCGAAGAATCATAGATATATACTTTATACACAAAGGAAACTATCCTATGTATGTTCAGGGTTGAAGTAAACTTGATAAAGGCGCGAAGTGGTGGTCCATAGCCGGTGGGCGACGAAGTGGAGGGCATTGACCAACTTGGTTATGTAACACTGGTGTTGAGTTGGGACTTGGCGCAGTTTAAACCAGATACCTTGCTTAACTGATTGTCGTCCAATTTCAGAGTTTTTGTAAAAATTAAATGTTGAATGCGTTGAGTTTTGCTTATACCTACAGTTAAAATTTAAATTTTATGGCATGTCCTTGGTTTGATGCATCTGTTCATACTATGAAACCTGCACTAGAAAAGGAGCATGGACATTTTTTTCAAGATAATCACGGTTTTTCGACGAAAAACTCCTTGAGTTGTATTAAATTTTAAGGGTTGTCTAAAGCAAAAATCACGTAAAGCTGATAATCACTTGCAGGTTCATATTGATGTTTACAATATCATAACTATTATCAAGCTTTCCGCAAAAACTTCAAAGCTAACAGTGGTGCGCTTGTTCGCCTTATGACGGAAGCGAAGAAGATACTGGTGCAAAATTATAGTCCGTTATTATGTTTAACGGCTAATAGAGGCATTTTTTCTGTTAGCCATACCTACTTACCTATCCGGCTCACATATGCATCCATGAAGGATCTCAGCCTGAGATATTGCAGCCCTCCATCGTGATCGGTCCCCCGCATGCACTCTCCAGTCGCCGAAACCAAACGCCCTGGCATCCCCAGTCACTTGGTCTTTGTACCGTAGGTTCGGTCTTCCTTGCCGTCTCGAACCTGGGGGCTGGGATGAGAAGACTTTCTTGGCTGGAGCGTTGTCGTCCATTCGCTCGATGTGGCTTAGCCAATGTAGTCATCACTTCTTGGCCTTCTGGACAGCTCGTACAGTTCTCGGTTGAACCTTCTTCTCTATTCGCCATCGTCGCATACGGGACCAAAAATACGTCGAAGAATGTTTTCTTTCGAAAATGCCCAGTATCAATTCCCCTTTTTTACTTATCGTCCAGCACTCGGCGCCGCCGCCGTAAAGTAGGACTGGTAAAATCAAAGTTTTGTATAGCAGACACATTGTTTTTCGAGTTAGAAGTTTTGAATCCAGTTGTTTTGCCAAACCGAGGCAGTAGCAGTGGTTCGCTAGGGTACTTCTTCTTCGGATCTCAACTAAGATGTCGTTTGTGGGATTGATCATTGATGTTTGTTCCAAGTTAGGTGATCTCCTTAACTACCTCGAAATTGCTGCTGCCAACAGTGACGTTTTGTCCTAGGCGGTGGACAGATGTTGCTTTGTTTGTTTATGGCATGTATTTTGTTTTATCCTCATTCACTTCAAGACCAACGAGTATTGCCTGTTATTCAATCGCTATGAAGGCTTCAAGCACAGCTCTCTTGGATCGACCGATGATGTTAATGTCGTCCGCATAACCTAGGAGCTGGGTGGATTTCTTGAAGATAGTGCTTTCCGTGCTCACACCCGCCTTGCGCACTATCTGCTCCAGAACTATGTTGAAGAAGTCACATGACAGCGCAACTCCTTGTCTAAGCCCTGCGCATCTTTGAAACAACTCGGATGAGCTGTTACCCATTTGCACACTGCACTGCGTATTGTTTAGCGTCATACGGCACAGCGGGATCAGTTTTTTTTTTTTGGGATCCCGAGTTCGGACATCGCCATCATAAGTTCTTAACGGTGGATGCTATCATTCGCAGCTTTAAAGTCGATGAAAAGATGGTGGGTTTCGACTTGAAATTCGTTGGTCTTTTCCAGGATCTGCCTCAGTGTGAATATTGGTCTATCATTGTTCTGACTGGCCTAAAGCCACACTGGTATGTGCCGTACCAGTAGCTGTCAGTCATATCTTGTGGAAAAAAATTTGTGTTTGAAAGTTTAATCTTCCACACCTCTTTTGATTCAGACAGCACTGATGTACGCTCTTTAAACAGAGAGCTCGGTATTTATGAAAACTCCTTAAGATGGACCTACAATAAACTCAAAGGGGTTCTTCTTCACCGGCAGTTTTAAAGAGAGCAATTTTAAGATCTAGATAACTTAATAGATCATTTAAATCTAATTACCAGCACCGATTGATGTCGCTGTAGAGAAAGACAAAGCGTCAGGTGGAGCACAGTGAATAAACTATTACTGGAAATTTGACCACTTGTAATTGTAACATCGGATTGCTGTTAATCTAATCAATATTTTTCACATTTTTTCGTAGTTCTAATGTCAATTGGGCTCGGCTCTCCTAGAGCTGAGCGCCGCTGTATTAATTTATTTTTAAATATTTTCCATACTAGCTTCAAAACCGAGCTATATTATTTTAAATAATCGATTGACAGCCCGCTCTTGTATTTTACACATACAAAATCTGGTCAAAATGAAAAAAAATCTTACATTTTTACAATCCGTGTGAATTGAATTAATACACACACATTATTGTTAACTATTTTCTTATTTTATTTTTTTATTGGCTTCCCATAAATTATTGATATCTGTCAATTTGGTGTGGACATTTTCATTTAATTCGTGACATTATTTTCTTGTCCTCTTATGCTTGTATTTCTTCTTTTTTTTACAGAACAACCTTCACTTCGTATCAGCTTGACGAGCTTGAACGTGCATTCGAACGTGCTCCATATCCGGATGTATTCGCACGCGAGGAATTAGCATTGAAATTGAATTTGAGTGAATCCCGTGTGCAAGTATGGTTCCAAAATCGCCGTGCAAAGTGGCGAAAACGCGAACCACCACGAAAGACAGGCTACATTAATACAAGTAGCCCATCAACAGCATCGCTGGCTGGTGGAACAACGACATTGGGTCCGCCATTCGCAGCATTCCCGCAAACGACAACTGTTACACCGCCAGGCAGCGTTGATAGTTGGACAAGTTATCAACCGCCATACGAATTGGCTCCGCATTTTAATTTGATATCGCCAGCCGCAAGTCCTTATGGAACATTTAGCACTGCACAATATGGAACTTATGTACATGAGAGTCAATTGTTTCCAGTTTCGCGGCAACATTTTGAGTATGGTAGTCCGCCACGGATAGAGATGGGCGGTGATGATGGGGGTGTGGTGCACCATAAGGTTGTGGAAACCTATGGCGCTTTGGATGAAAATGGCCACTTGAGTGAGAGGTGAGTGAGTACATACGTTCATATATATCATGTTGGAATGGTATTTGCATGTGGAAAGATGTTTGTTTATTTTATTTTGCTCATGTTAAGCCTTGAGAGGATCGTTTTGCCTTATAAGCTTTGTTTGTGGTGATTAAAATGTTTTTACGGAGAGCAGATGCAATTATGTTTTGTTTAAGTGACGTGTATTTTGTCAATAATCGCAATATAATAATTTCAATCCTGATTAAGCTGCAAGCTCACATGCACACAGACTACCATTAACTTCGAGAATAATATGCTCCCTTAAATTTCTTCGTTGAGTTTTCGATACAATTTTTGTAAATGAATTGTAAAAGGTGATTCACTCGGGCGTATGCGGGTTGTTTTTGAGTGTATATTTTTTATTTATTCTAAAAATAAAAATGATCTTATGGCTTAGGGGCCAGTTATAGCGATAATTAAAAACTATCATTAAACATTTTCATTAGGAGAATGTGGTGTGTTGTACTTTGATTTTATATACCAATCACATACCAATCTATGGCAAATCCATTAAAATAATTTTTTCTGGCGAAAAATAATCAAAAAAAAAAATGTTTTTGATGAAAAATGCATTCATTTATTTTAATGATGAAAATTCGTTTTAATGACAAGCTAATAATTAAATTTCAAAATACGAAAACTTTGTTTCAGTGTTTGTGTTCCCTTTTTTTAATGTTCCATCTTTCATTAAAAAATTTAATGAAGCATTTTCCATCATTAGCCGTGTTTTATTGGGAACTCAGCTTAGCTTAGCAATAGGAATTACATGTCAAACAACAACAACCGAAAGCTGAGTAAAAATAAGTTAGGAATTTAAGTTAGGAATTTACACAAGATAAAGTACCGGTTACTCGACGCTAGAGTGAGCAAAATATGTTTTTTTTTTAATCTAAATGTTGGCAGAACCAAATAGGATTTTTGAGCTAGTGATGAGCATAATGAATGATTTCAATAATCGAGACAAAATTATTCGACTGATTTGAATAATCGAGTGATAATTCGAATTACAAAATGTTAGCTTGAAATTCTTAATTGTAAACACCAAACTTGATAATATGTACTAGTTGTTTATCACTCGAATATTAACAGTCGTCAATCAAGTACTGCTCGTAATAATCATAATTCGATCTTTTTTCATTCGAATACTAATAATCGATGACTTTCATTTGAATGCTAATAATCGATTATTTTCATTGGGATACTAATAATCGATGACTTTCATTTGAATGCTAATAATCGATTATTTTCATTGGAATACTAATAGTCGTCATTCAAAAACTGTTCGTAATAATTCAATTTATTTTCAAGAAGATGCTAATTATCGATTATTTTCATTAGAATTCTAATAGTCGTCATTCAAAAACTGCTCGTATTAATTCGATTTATTTTCAAGAGGATGCTTTTAATCGAATATTTTCAATCGAATACTAATAAGTAGCAGTTGTAGCGGTACTAGTAGGTTTAAGAAATCATCCGAATGATTTCACAGTGCATAATCGAATGATATCGAATAGTTTCTTGAATCGATTAAATCGTTCGAATGCGCCCATCACTATCACCATGACATTTTTTTTCTCTGACAGGTTTTGAAAGTTCTTGATTGCAGGTGTAACAACTTTTAAATATAAAGTAGAAACTCAGTTTAAAGCTGAGTAAAGCGTTTTATTGGAATTCCTATTGCTAAGCTAAGCTGAGTTCCCAGTAAAACACGGCTATTAAAAAAAATATTTGGTGTCAAAAATAAAAATAAATGCTTGAATGACAATAAAGTAATAAAATTTTTTTAATGATCGCTATAATCACACTTAAGTAAAACAATCAAATTTTCATGTGTTCCAACTTTTAATGATTGTTTTTAATTATCGCTATAACTGGCTCCTTAGCTGAGAAATATACATATGTCAAGGGCGAACGCAGAAAAAAAATTTCGGGGGGGGGGGGATTCAAAAAATATATATATTATATATATTATGTAATTTTTTATTTTAAATGTCAAGTGTTTTTTTTTTTTTTTTGAACTATGTATGAACAAAAATTAAATATATAAATTATACACATATGTAGGAATCTACATATCATAAATTTTTGGTAAGATGTGTAGAATATTTATGAAGTGAAATCCAGACGCCTTGGTACTTTTGCCATAATGTTTATTACAGCTTCACAATCGATGTCAATTTCTTTTGTAGATGTTAAGAACAATCAAGCCGTTCAGCCGCTCCTCGTCGGTTTTGCTGCGCAGATAAGTCTTTAATCTGCGCAGACATGAGAGAGACCACTCACTTGTAGCAGATACTGGCATCGATTTGCACTGTCTTGAACTGTCTTGTATAAAGAAGCATCGCAAACATTTAAAGCGTCTATAAAGTTTTTGGGCCGTTTTTCATTTGACATACTCAAGCAACGTCTGCAACAATAGTTTAGTAAACATTGACAACTATAAAGAATTTATAAGAAATAAGAATAAAATTTGTACCTGCGACACATTTTCATCTCAGTTAGAAAATCATCCAAACATCTTCTTATATCATCTGGCCATTCATGAGCAAATAATTCAACAGCTCTTTTCATGTCTTCTTCATCAAGTTTGCACCACTTTTCTGGTAAAATATTTTGAATTTTGGAAATTAATTCACGATGGTCGAGGAACCGATTTCTTAACTGAACCAACAAATGGCCCAAAAAAGGCACATAGACAGACCGACGAAAATATTCTTCCGGACCACCCGCATAATTGTCTCGTTTTGTCTGCAATAATGCGTGAGACCACCGATTGTAAGTCCATTTTATCAGCCATTTCCCTAGTTGCTGTAAATATGCTACCAAATCTTGTTTCGGAATTTTATCGAATTTCAACAATTTCTTCGTAAGGATGGTTGGCATATTCTACGCAGCTTGTAGGCAAATCCATTTTGACAGCTTTGCTACCCATCTATCTACTTTATTTCATCTCCGGCAACGACGCAACATGCTCGTTTGCATTATTCCCTAGACAGCGAATACAGAATTGGCAAACATCATTTCGTAATTCGTTCGTGTTGTGTGGATTCTTTAAGGTGTGTGTGAGGATGTGTCAAAAAGAGAAGAATGTCATTGGGCTATGGTTTTTTCATTGAAAAATGAGATTTGCTTGCGAAAATCTCCCTACATGCGAACAACAAAACCGAAGAAAATGAGAAAATCAAAAATGTTTGGCAATAGCGAACCTATTATGATGAATTTAGGACGAGCACGAGGATGTTCGTCGTTAAGGGTTTTCTTTAAGTATGTGTGATTTATTGTGGCTATGATGAAGTTTTTCTTTTTCGAAGTTTTATTCGCAATCCCCGTTAGACCCCCAAACACCCCCCTGCGTTCACCCCTGACATATGTTGATCGAGATTACTGTTTCGCAAAATTTTAGTACTTATGCATCAGTGCCTTTATCAATTCGATCAATATTACCTAATGAGCAATATCATTAATGAACAATGGACACTGTTTAATATTTTGCAAAATAATATTGGATGTCAAGGGACTAAAGTTTTCATACCCTTCATACAAATGTTCCACAAAAGTGGATTATGTCAACTGTACACAAATTGCGAGAGAGTGGCGTGACAGCTCTTGAGAGCCAAAGCCTAAGTGGCTTACTCTCATCAACAATTCTCTAGGTCCGTGTAAAGAATGGAGGGGCCTACAATTTAACGCCGATTCCGAACGCCAAAGTTGAGAAGCACTTTTTCATGACAGATAATACTCTTGGATGTTTTGTCAGTTCTTCGAGGCAGTGCCCGTGAAAGATGAAATAAACACTTTGGGCACGAGTAGGACTCGAACCCACGACGTTCTGCTTAGCAAAAAACGCACCTAACCACTAAGCTACGGTCACTTCATTGCTCATCATATAAAATACCTTAATTCATCAACTTAATTGTAGGTGTGTAAGTATAATGACAACATTATTTCCCCCTGCAGGAAACGCTTTTTAGAAGAAGACAAAAAAAGTGGTTTTATTAAATCACCTCGATTCTAATAACTGTTAGTCATTATTCTTGTACTTGAATCACCATGCATCATCCTTTTTAGTTGCGAATAGTTTATAAGCACATCTCTCCAATTTAGTATACGCTAACTTCTCTTGATTTCTCTACAAATTTATGTATTTCTGCTTCCAGCATATCTCATCATCAGCACCAAAATGGAAAGTATCTCGATGAACCGAAGTACGTACATTCAATTAGCGGCTTAGATGACTCAGCTAAATATCCTGGCAGTTGTCCCTTGGATCCCCAGCATCAGCATCACCAACAACAACACAACCAGGAACTTAAGCAACATCAACAAACACACTATGTTGGTGCACCACCACCGCCACCACCATCGTCACACCAGCCGCAACAATCACAATCAACGTCCCAGCAACAGCATCAGCAACAAGGACCAACATCGGGTGATACCTCCAATGATGATCCCACCGACGCTATGTCAACGGTAATTAAAAGCGAGGACTCTGGCAATGTTACCCATAGCTATGTGCTGCCTCCTTTCATGCATTGACCCCTCTATAAAATACAAAGAAAAATAGGGACAATGGCACCAGCTGACAGTGGATTAACTAGCACTATACTCTTCGTAGTTTGTAGTGATAGTAAATGTCGTAGTAGGTAGATGTAGATGGTAAGGACTTTTTAGCCCGGGGCAAAGAGCAATAGTAAGTTATCATCAAATCATGACGAAGAATGACAAAACAAAAGCAATAATATCAAACAAAAAATTAATTCAATTTTAAAAATTTGAATGTAGATACCTGCAGAGATTTATTATTTCAGTTATGAAGTAGTACCTTACCTACAGAAATTATGTTAAGCTAATAAGATTCAAGTACGACTATTAACTGCACTAGTTAGAACCAAAATATTACTTATGCTTTAATATTAGTCGTGTTTTTTTTCTACTCAGTAGCCAGCACAGTAATCAAGTGCGAATAAAACGCTCCAACTCACTTTATCTGTCAAATTCAATGTGTATGGCAATTGTTGCATTAAACGTTGCAAAATGGACCTGAGGGTTGCGCCTCGGATCAAACAAAATTAGCAGATACTTCAACCCAGTGCGTAACTCAGATAAGCTCAGATCATTAGATTTGCGTAGCAAAATAGTTCTACTTAAGGCCGACAGCGCTATCTTCATTTCAATAATTCAAATCGCCGGCACAACTTTCACTATTTTACTAGCCTTTTTATCGACTGCAATCCAAATTGATGTTGTTTACTTACTTACTTAAGGTGGCGCTACAGTCCGTTGTGGACTTGGGCCTTAATCAACAGGCTCCGCCAGCTAGCTCGATCCTTAGCTAGTCGTCTCCAGTTTTGCACTCCGTGTTGATTGAGGTCCTCTTCCACTTGAGTGCGCCACCTGAGTCGTGGTCTTCCTCTCCTCCTACGTCCCTCGGGAATAGTGTCGAAGGCTTTCCGGGCCGGAGCATTGGTGTCCATTCGCTCTAAATGACCGAGCCATCTGAGTCTCTGGACCTTTACCCGTCTGGCTAGGTCCATGTCGTTGTACAACCCGTAAAGTTCGCTGTTGTATCTTCTTCGCCATTCCCCTTCAATGCACACGGGGCCAAAGATAACCCGAAGAACTTTCCTCTCGAAACAGCCTAAGGCACTTTCATCCGATTTTGTCAGGGTCCATGCTTCTGCACCATACAGCAGGACTGGGATGATGAGTGTGTTGTACAGTTTTAATTGATGTTGTTTGCCAAGGGAAATTTTAACAAACTCGTGGTTTTCTCATTTCATCAATAAATTTGAAATTGTAAGTTTATCATCAAACAGTGTCTACCTTATGCAACTTGTTCATCACAATGCTGATATTGCTGAGCCATCAAGTGTGTGTTATGGTTAACTTTTTTAGAACACTATTCACATCCCAACATTGTTTTGTTTGGCTTTGTTTATGTAATTCTATGTTATCTATACCTATTCAAATTCTTAAGTTCCGGACCGCAAAAAAGTATACCTATATTAAAAACAGAGAAGAAAAAGAAATAGAAACTTGACTTGTTAAAACAAAATTTTACTGAACTGGACCTCAAACAAAATAATAACAACATTAACGTAAGGTAAATCCAAAACTCTTCGACAGAAATGTCGTGAAAAAAAGTTACAAACTGTATGTGCCATAATTATGACACAGATAACAGGGCACAGAACAGAATAAACACAATGCATAAAACCACAAAGCTCTAACACTGTCAGAAAAAACAGACAAAATCTCCTACATAGCTACAGGTACATAGTTTTATGTGCCTTATACATGTGCTGTGCATACATAGAAGGAAAAAAAGTATTATTTAATTCTAAACATTCCGGAATCTTTTTGAAGTCTCCTTAATTCCTGAGTCTCTCTGCAGTTACGCTGCTTAATAAGCTTAGAGGATCATCTGACAAACTGTTTTAGTCCTCCAAGAACAACGAGGAAAAAAATAAAATATAGAGCAGGAAAAAGATGCTTACATTAAATGAAAACCTAGTGGAAGACTTCTACAAGCAACGAAGACGACCAACGCTCCTTTTGAGCTAACGTTTCATACTTAATGCTTTTGTAACCTACACCTCATCCTCCCATCATCACAATTCATATCATAAGGCTACGTGGTTCGTGCGTGCTAAGGTAAAGACTTGATCCAAAAGGACATTAAGTATACGTGCGTTCATGCTTTTCTATTTTTTTTTTTTTTCTGTTTCTTGTCTACCATTATACTCTATCCATTCCTTTAGTTAGCTCTTGGTAGACAACTTTCTTGTATTGCTATACGGCTTTCTTTTTCCAACCAAGACAAATGAATTGACTGTTCAGCTCATGGTGAAGACTCGTGATGGTAATAATCCCTTTTTTACAACAGCCACTGAAGGAAGAACTCTATTCAGGAGGACTTAACCCGTGTATATGTTTTCGCTGCTAATTGCTAGCAAAGCCAGATTCTACTTTACTCCAATGTTGTTCTTTTTTCTTTGTCTTCGATGTGAAGTGACACAAGAGAGTTGTAAACCCTCTAGTTTCCAAAAGTTTTTCTATTCGTTCTTTTTTTATATTGTAAAGAAAACAAATCCACCACAGCCAACACCCAGTGGCAAATTTCCCAATTTTCACCAAGGAATCACCATGCGATTCACCAAGGAATGGAAGCTTCATTCATGAATTTGAAGGTGAATCATTTGGTGAAATTTACACAGGGCTGTCATTGGAGTTCACCAAGTGAATTTCTTGGTGAATATGCATCAGTGAAATAATTGAATAAAAGTATTCTGTGTTTTCATTTGTTCTCTAACTCCGATGAAATGTTAAATGATAGTTCATTGGTGAACTCATCCCTTTTTTGAAAGTTGAATTTTCCGCTACTTTTTTCATGACTGAAAAATATTATGAAAATGCAGCTGTGAAATCAAAAACCACCAAATGTAAATATCAAAACAAATTTATTAATTAATATTTCTGAAAAGAACACAATATTGTTTTAAAAAATAATCTATTTGTTTGCCGCTAAACGACTCCTTTTAAGTTGCTCCACACTCCAGATTCCAGAATACCTTTAAAAATGTTTAGATATTTAGTTTAATTTCATTTTTATATATATCGAAAATAAATACATATTTACACTCATGTTTTCTCCTGTGCTGTTTAATTATTATTAATTCACCTTTACTTACACTGATGTGAAGAATTCACATCAACTGTCTTTAGCTAAGATTTCGATTGCACTGATTAAACGTAGAACGAAACATTTTTTTAACGATCACAGACAAAAATAGTGGAAAAAACCAAAACCATTGCGTCGTTACCGGTCGTCGTCGCGTCGTCCTCGAGCAATAAAAGTTGAAAGTACATAATGTACACGGATTCTTGCAGGTCATTTCCACCCTTAAAAGAAAATAAAAAACTATCAGCTGCGCTAGTAGCTAGACAATATTTTTGTTTCTTTTTTGTTCGTTTATTCTTCTTTTCATGAATACAACACACAGTGCTCAATGCCAATTGCGAACTCGTGAAGCTGTGCAGGACTTTTCCTTACTGAAATCACAACGTTTAGGTATGCGAAGAAACGAAAGCGTTAATAGAACAGAGAAATAAAAAAGGTGATAAAAACAGACACTAGCAATTTTTTTACAAAG
>CAKKXW010000005.1:47928497-47946046 GCA_920937365.1 Sphaerophoria rueppellii
GTTTACATCATGTAAGATGCATTTTATTTTGTTAATATTCCAACCCTAACTGACTCAATAATTACATAGAACCAAACATCTAAGGCTATGGTGTTTTACAAAAGTTCAAATAACTATATATTTCATTATATTTTACAAAATCAAACCAATGCAACCGCCCACCCATCACAGTTCAGCTCACCGGCAGCTCAGCTCACCCAACAGCTCAGCTCACCAACAGCTCAGCTCAACCATCAGCTCAGCTCACTTTCAGCTCAGCTCACTTTCAGCTCAGCTCACTTTCAGCTCAGCTCACTTTCAGCTCAGCTCACTTTCAGCTCAGCTCACTTACAGCTCACTTTTAGCTCAGCTCACTTTCAGCTCACTTTTAGCTCAGCTCAGCTCACTTTCAGCTCAGCTCAATTGAGCTGAGCTATTGTAACAAGCTCAAATGTGAGCTAGCTCAAAATTTGAGCTGAGCTGTGAGCTGAGCTAAGCTCACTTTTGAGCTGTTAAGCAACCTTGGACCTTAGAAAGAAGGGACGTAAATGCAATCGGTCGATAATTGGAGTGAGAAGATTCGCCTTTTTTTGGGATTGGCTGGACATATGCTGTTTTCCAACTGTTCGGAACGAGCTCAGAAGAATAGTTTAGATGAAAAAGCTTACGCAAGTATTTTGCCAGCGTGGAAGAACACCTCTTCAAAACAATAGCGAGGATACCATCCGAACCAGCGGACTTATGTATGTTGAGATCCTTTAGGACTCTCGCCTCAGCACAAGTGCGGAGGAAGATTTGTCCCATGGAATCATTGACGCGCTCAAGAGCAGGCGGAGTCATGACACTCTCTGGCAGCGAAGAATTGGCGGCAAACTGCCTAGCAACAAGGTTAGCTTTTGCGAGAGAGCTAACTACTGGATTGTCATTGTCAACGAGCGTTGGGACCGAGGAAGAGGAAGAGGAAGAATTCTTCATATTTTTTTACAAATGACCAAAAATTCTTACTGCCTTTGGGGCATCGCAGTATTTTTCTACATTATTCCACCAAATTATTTGTCTCAGTCAAAGTTACCTCTCTCTCTCTGGTGATTTTTCTGGATGAAGCTAATTATGATTTGGATGGAGTTCTACTTCTGGAGTATTTAAAGAATCAGTTGATCGTCTTAAAAATAAACGAAAACATTTGGTTAAAATTGCAATAATAATAATGTAATTAAATTTACAAACTAAAAATATGTTTAATGGTTTCGATCACACACAAATGATTAGGAACAAAGTGTTATTTTTTACAAAAATAATGCCTAAATTGTTGCATTTTTCCATCTGTAATTATAACATCAATCAAAATACTTTCGTCATCATTTGGATCAGCTCGCGAACTGACTACTGCTGCATTTTTGTACAACCAGGGTGTCTCCGGACCTCCATTTTTTACTCTCATTGTGATTTTTTTCCTCCCCGTTGTTTCTAGAACCTTTCTCTCGACTTCTTCAACCAAATTTTGAATCCCATTGAAAGTTTTCGACGAAACCATTTTTATGTTTTTATCTATATTTTCGGCGTTTATGTTTGGAAGCAGATCGATTTTATTTCCAACATTGATAATCGGTGGTATTTTGTGATGTTCAATGTGGGTTAAGTTTGTTGAAAGAGATTCGAGGGTTTTTTCAACGTGTTTGCTTTGTTCCACACAACTTTCGTGGGATAAGTCTTGAACATGAATGATAACATCCTGAAACAAAAGAGTAAAGTTTAACGTGTTATACAGTTAAAAAATGGTATGCATATCTCTACAAACCGCCATTATGGCATCCTCGAGAGTCGCAATAAAGCATTCAATCAGTCCTGTGGGCAGATCAGACATGAAACCAACTGTATCCATGTAAATGACTTCAAGATTACAAGGCAGCATTCCAGCATGCGCCGTGACATCTAGAGTGGCAAAAAGTTGATCCCTTGGTTGCATTGTTTGTTCGTTAGTGAGAGCTTTTATCAAAGATGTCTTCCCAGCATTTGTATAGCCAACTACTGCCACAATTGGAAAGTTCTTTTGCTTTCGCTTGCTTCGTATAAGCTTTCTATGTGATCTTATTCTTTCAAGTTCCTCTTTTAGCTTACGTTCTCTGGCCTTTAGCATATCTTTTTGAATGTCTGACAAAGCATAACCCTGTTTGCGGGATATTGACAAATTAGCATCCTTCATTTGACTCCAAATATACGGAATTTCAGCCATAGCAACTTGAAGTCTAGCTTCAGCTGTAGTTGCATGTAAACGCAAAATTTGAATCACAATCGAGTACCGATCCAGCACTGGAATTCCGAATTCCCCCTCCAAAGCTCGCTTTTGAGAAAAACTCAGAGTACCCTTACTTATGAAGATGGCAGTTAATGGTTTCGTACCCGAACGGCCATTCTTTACAATGTTTTTCAGTTCCTCCAACTTTCCTGAGCCAAAAAGTATACGCTTGTCCAATGATTCAATTGGTACTTTTAAGCTCAGTTGAACATTCCAGTTGGGAAGCGATTGAACTAGAGCTTCGGCTTCTTTGAGTTGTAAATCAGGATTAGAAGCCGATTTCTTTGCACCCCACTTTACGTATGGCTGAAGTACAAAGATATTTTGTTCAATATTTTGGTTATGTGATATATTCATGGCTGTGCTGGCAACTGCTTCATAATCACGGTCTTCCAAATTTATCCCATGATCAATAGCAACATTTTTGTCTTCTTCCACAACGTCTTCTATGTTTGATTTGTTTGATTCGATGATGTGCTTTCTATTACGAATGCCCTTTACTCCTTTAAATTGTGTAAACTTAAAGCGCATTGGAGTTAAGCTGGTATAGATGCTTGGACACATCCATTGTCGCATTGTATGTGCACACAAATTTACAATCTGTCGTCGTAACATTATTACATATTGTTCTTAAACTTAAATACATAAATATATTCTTTTTTAGTAGGATTCTTCTTTTAAGATCGTATGTTTGTCTTCAGCTGCCATCCAAGCAGCTTGGCAAGACTTTGTGCGATCGGCAGTTATTTTATACGATAATCCAACAGCTGCAAGCGCTGATATAAGAATGTTCCACTGCCGCGGATAAGACACTTTAGTTTGTATAATTTTTTGTGCGAAATAACAGCCAGAAAACCCTTAAATAAAAGTAAAATTATATAAGGCAACGTGGATTTAGATAATAGAATGTAGATTACCCAACCAAAATGTTGCTAAGCCAGTAAAGAGCGATCTTGACATGCACTCCATATACGAATCAAACCCGGGATGGATATCTCTTTGTTGATCTTTAAGACGTTTAATATCATTCATAATAAAAACTTTTGTACACAAAAATTGAGTGTTAAATAACCGTTAACAACTTTAAGCATGTATGTATATTGTCCGGAAGAGGAGAGTGAAAATAATTAGAATAGAAGTCGTTCCTCGTTTAGTTTTCTATTTTTTATTCCCAAATTGTGAAATTGAATTCTGCAGATGCAGATGTCAAATATTACATTTAAATTTTAAAAAGAGAGGGAAAACTTGTATGGAAATTGGTTACAACTTTGAATATGTATTATGGCAATCGATTGTTGCGCCATCTTGAGAGCTAGCAGAGAGGCAGTTTTTTTATTCATTTGATGTAGTTGAAGTAGTTGATGTTTTTCCTACCAGAGTCGTATGTTGACTTTTGTGTTACAAATAGCTTTGAGTTATTTTGTTTAATGGCGTTTTTAATTGGCAATCTGGAATCGAAAAGAAGCATTCTGTTTTTCAAATCAGAAGGGAAATTCTCTTCTTTTCAGAATCAGAACTGTCACTTTTGGCCAATTGAACGCTTTCAGAATGCTTTTTTTTACTTCCAGATTGCCAATTAAAAACGCCATAAGAGCTGAACAGAATGCAGTCGCCAGCTGTCAAATCTGGTAATGATGTGATAAATTAGAAGATTTAATCCACTCTAAACGAACTGGCCCTTAGAGAAGTCAAAATGTACTGGAATCAGCATATTAAGGGCCCTAAGCAAAGTTAACTCTGAACATTCTGATTTAATTTTGAAAAGCAATTGAGCACTATTTAGGAATTATGTTTTTTTTTTTGGCTCACAACGTTCGGTATTTTCTCCAAGCGCGTCGGTCGTAAAAAGTAACACAACTTTTATGCTCTGAGCAAACTGAGCTAAAAAAGAAACAATATTGAGTTTGACAGTTCAGTCTCTGTTCCGATGTAAAAAAGAAACACGCCTAGAGTGAAAGCGCCCATTGTGAATAACATTTTCTTTGATGTCAAAATTTGAACAATCACAAAATTTCTCAAATCATAATCAAATCTACCGAAAACAATATTATTTTGTTGCTATTCTCCGAAAGAAAGATGTAATTTGAAAATAACAAATATGTCACAGAATCTTGGAGGATGGATCCACAGCTTTACGGTTACCGACACTCTTACTCACAAGCAAGGATACACTATCTATAAAATAACTTCAATCGTGAGTTTACCTCCTCCACCTTTTCCAGTCAAATTCTTAATAGATTATTTATCTTAATTAGGTTTTTCCTCGATCTTTACCAGAAGCCCTCACTTGTATATCCGTATGGAAGCGATTCCACGACATTAAACGACTCCATCGTGAAATATCACGTCGTCACAAAACAATGAATCTAAATGGAACAGTACCTGAACCCTCTGATCATAGCTATTTCAAACGTTTTGATGCCAAAGTCATCCAAACTAGAAAAGACTATATTTTGCAATTGCTCGATTTTGTAGCCCAACACCCGGCCCTTTACAAATCACATTCATTCATGCATTTCTTCAATGACGGTCATTCAATTGAGAATCCCAAATTTCATCATGATCTTTCTCCAAAAGGAAATATAGAAGCAATATGCGAAAAAATTGACATTCAATATGACGATAACCTGAGTTTACTTGATCCTAAAAAGGACCAAACTTTACTTAAATCATTTGACCATAAACTTGTTAAGCTGTCTGAGGAATCCGCAAATCCGGAAAATGTTACAAAAACCGAATCACCTGAGCCTCCTAAAGAAAAAGGAAATCAGCGAGATTTTTCGAAAATACTTACTCCAATGGTTTCATTCGAAGGAGATGACAATGACTATATTTATGAAGCAGCTTTATTGTTTAGTCGCGCTGTACAAGCAGAAGTGAACATGGAATATGCAGACGCATACAAAGGTTATAAACAAGGTGTGGACGTGTTGCTCTCAGGAGCAAAGGGTAAATATGTTTGTTCTGTTTCATGTGTATAGCTTGATATTCAAAAACATAATTTTCTTTACAAATAGATGACTGTAATGAAGAACGTAAACTAATAGCGAAAACGAAAGTGAATAAATACATGACAAGAGCCGAAGATATATACGACAAGTTTTTGGTTAACATGGAAAATGACAATAAAGTAAGTCAGATAGTAAGGCAGCTCTTAAAGAGTTATATTCCTACATGTTTGACTCAAGACTCGTTATGGAATGCATAGGCAGATTAAATGAACTAGGCAAGAACTGGCAAAGATAGGTCTATTAGGCCGGAACGCTATTGTGGAATAGGAAAAAATACTATAAAAAGTGAAATGAAAACAGAAGAAGGAACAACAGTGCACAACCGTCCGGATTGATACAGGCGAAGATGCTTCTGGGTGACGACAACCAATTGACCTGCGATAGCCTAGGCAGGAATAAACTCAGGAAAATTACTGGTTTTCTCGGGTCATTGTAAATTAAAAATGCACCTTAGCATTCTAAAACTAGTTGAAAGTCCAACATGTAGATTCTGCAACTAAAAAGATGAAACACCGGACCATGTACTAGGCAGTTGCGGTGGACTTATCCACCAAAGGTTAAAACATATTAGGTCATTACCATATTACTTCCTCCAATTATCATCCGATTGCACTTACGTCCTTTCTTTCTAAGGTCATGGAAACGCTGATAAACTATCAGCTCAAGCAATATCTCGAAGACCGAAAGCTTCTTAATGACCAGCAACTTTTGCAGCAACAGGTCCACTGGTGATCTGATGGTTTATCTCACCGAACAGTGGAACAAATCTTTACATCGTTTTGGAGAAAGTAAGATTGTTGCACTTGATATTTCAAAGGCATTTGATAAAGTTTGACATCTTGCTCTTTTATCGAAAATGCGTGCTTTCGGTATCGATGAATCCCTCCTTCGTTGGAATAGAAACTTTCTTTCGAACCGTTCAATACAAGTTGTATTGGACGGATTCAAGTCTGAAACCCACAATATAAATGCTGGTGTGCCCCAGGGCTCCGTTTTGTCTCCAACCCCCTTTCTCATTTTCATAAATGATCTCTTGTCTGTTGCTTCTAATCCAATAAATTGTTTCGCTGACGATTGTGGAACTGCAACGGTAAAATACGATAAGCTTATTAAACTCCGACTTAAACAGCATTGTAAAATGGGGAATTAAAAACCGCGTAGAGTTTAATGCTTCGAAAACCCAATGCTGTCTTGTATCCGTAAAGCGAGATATATCCCCCTGCCACTGTCCATGATTGGCACTTGCATCAATGAGATCGAACATCTGGAGATTCTCGGTATGTGCATCACTGACCACCTCATGTGGAACGAGCACATATGCGATGTCGCCAAAAGTGCCGATAAATGTTTAGGTTTCTTAAGACGCTGCAAGATATTTTTTCCCCTTCTGATCTGGCTATCATCTACAAAACTTACATACGTCCTAAGCTTGAGTACAACTCTCATCTGGGCTGGTGCTCCAGTGACGTACTGAAGTCTTCTGGACAGTATCTAATAAAGAACATAAAGAACATTAAAAATGATTTGTGACAATACCATCATTGAGTCATTTGCATCCTTAGAACATCGGCGTAATGTCTCATGTCTCACCCTATTTCACCGATACTTCAACGCTATATGCTCTAGAGTAATAGCCAGTTGCATTCCTCCCCTTAAGTTATTCAACCTTAATACCTGCGCCTCCAGAAATGCCCATCAGTTCACCATTGAGCCTTACTTCGGGCGTACTGTTATGTACAGAGAATCGTTCTTCAGCCGTACTACGCGAATTTGGAACTCTCTTCCACTCTCTGTCTTCCCTAGTCAGTGTAAAATTCAAGAATTCAAAACCAATGTTCACCGACATCTCCTTTTGCCTCCTATTTCCTTTCCCTAATACTCGTACTGTGCTTTTGGCATATAAAGGGTAATGAAAGAAGCCCTTGAGTGCGCGTTAATTATAAAAAAATAAGGAGAAAGATCTTCTATCTGTATTAGTATACCAAATTCTTAAAATCCTTAGGGGTATCAGTTTAGAGGAGGAGCTGTAGTTTGAGGTGCTTATTCATCAGCTTGTTAAGGGCACCCAATAGATATTTAGTTCGCAGTCTTTAACCCCTATTTCAATTCATTCATTAATTCATGTAAATAAGATTTGGTTTGGTTCACTCATAAACATAAATAAATAAGAGTGGCGCGACAGCTTTTGAAGAGCCAAGGCCTAAGTAAGCCACTTGGTAATGGTTGGAAGGAGCAAATAAGGAATGGTTTCTATTTATTCAGTTTCCTGATCTTATTATTTTTTTTTTTTTTTTCATTTTATTTACAGACCAATTTTCAACTCTCCATTGACATGACCGATAATTCCGACAACAATGCCGCAAACCTTTATTTGGAACGTCCATGGAATCATTTAGCCAAATATAAGGTTCTTCGAATAATTGACACAGTTATGCTTGTACAAAACGTCACTGACAAAACTGTCTTCATTATGAAAGGTATTGAAAAACCATCCAGCAATTCACCAGCCCAAACAGTATTCTTACCCCAAAATGTACCTTACATGGTCAAATTGATGGCCTTCTTTCAATCAGACCAAAAAATATTCTTTCTGCTACAACAAGCCAAGGGTGGCAAGCTTTTCGACTATGTTGAATCATATTCACCAACTTGTGTGAAGTCGGCTACGCTCAGTGAAATATTCACCGAAGTAGATCCGGAGAAAAAATCCAATTGCATTGCAATTGATAACTTGGCAAAATCAAACACCCACGATTCGGGCTTCGCCGAGACACCAGACATTCAAACAGAAAATGTGGATTTTTCTGATATAGTTATGTGCTCACAAAAACTTATCGATTCTGTTTCAAATACACTCAAAGAAGTGGAAACCAAGAAAATGGAATTACTTACCGACGTTGAAAATGTCAACGCCTTTCCGCTGACTCCATCCAGATTTTTAAAATCACCAAAGAAAAAGCTCAAATTGCCAGAAGCTAGTGTTAAACAATGGGCTAGGGAATTAATAACTGCTGTCAATGCATTACATTCCAAAGGAGTGATACTGGGGTGAGTATTTATTTCAGGTTTCCGGTTGTTAAATTTTTTTTTCTAACGCATATGAAATTTTGCCATTTAAGAAACGCAAATATATTTCGGTTTTTTAGGGAAAACAAAGTATGATTTGCTATCATTATTCTTTTTAGCGACCTCCATGGCGGTAATCTATTGCTTGGTTCGAAGGGCCAGCTCGTTCTTTCTTATTTCTATCAAAACGAAGGTGTATCCGATGGGGTCCAAAAAGTTTGCAGTCATAAGGCACTATCAGAACATTATGTTGCTCCTGAAAGACCGCTTACAACAAAATCAGACTGGTGGAGCTGCGGAGTAGCATTATTTCAATTACTTCTTGGAGTGGTATTAGCATTTAAACTTTCAATCATGATTTTATTTTATTTCTCTTCTCTGATTTATAGTCTTTTAAACAATGTCATCCGGGCAGCATGCACCTTTATAGTTCAATACAATATCCTCATGTCGAAATTTCTGCAGAAGCAGTTGATTTACTAGAAGGACTCTTACAAGTAATACCCAGTTCAAGATTTGACTTTAAACAAATATGTGTACATCCGTTCTTCAAGGGCACGGATTGGGATGAATTGGCAAGAATTGGAACAAATTCCATTTGAATATAATAAGTACTACCTTTAGACTGTTATATTATATATTAATACATAGACGTACCTATAAACATGTGCATATATTTTCATTAATAATAATAAAATTATAATATTGTATAATGTACGTATACTTACTCACTTACTTATGGTGGCGCTGTACAGTCCAGGTCGGAACAGGGCCTCACCCAACAAACTTCACCGACCAGCTCGGTCTGTAGCTAGCTGTTTCCAGTTTCGCATGCCAAGTTAGTTCAGGTCCTCTACCACCTGTGTGCTTCACCTGAGTCGCTGTCTTCCTCTTCTGCGACGTTTTTCCGGGTTTGATATGAAGACTCTACTAGAAGGAGCATTATTTTCCATACGCTCAACATGACCCAACCAAGTAAATCGTTGGACCTTAACTTTTCTGGCTAGGTCAGTGTCGCTGTACAGCTCGTACAGTTCTTTGTTTAATCTTCGTCTCCATTCTCCATTAATGCAGAAAGGACCAAAAATCACTCGAACAATTTTTTTCTCAAAGCAGCGGTTTTGTAGAGTGTCACTTTAGTTGCTCGGGAGAGGACATTACTACTTATTTGCCTTCTAAGTCCAAAGAAGCAGCGATTAGCAAGAGTGATTCTTCGTTTGATTTCAGCGCTGGTGTTGTTGTCTGAGTTGATACAGGATCCCAGGCAGACAAAGTCCTTAAATACCTCGAAGTTAAATCTGTCTATGTTGAATTGTTGACGTTTGCTCCAAGACGTCGATGTTGGTAGTCCTTTCTTGACGACAGCATTAACTTGGTCTTGCCCTCGTTAAATGCTAACCTGGCATCCGTCTCAAGGCTCACAAACGCTCCACTGACATCACGCTGTGTTCTTCCAATTATGTCAATGTCGTATCCTAGTAGCTGGACGGACTTTTGAAAGATTGCGCCTCTGGTGTTGACGTAGGAGCTTTGCACAATCTTTTCAAGAATGATATTGAAGAAATCGCATGACAACGCATCGCCTTGTGTAAAACCTTTTTTGACATCAAAAGCATCATTGCTCTATACAGTTGGTCTCTACAGACGCTGTCATACGCAGCCTTGAAATCGATGCAAAGGTGGTACGTATCGATTTGAAGTTCCTGGGTCTTCTCCAAGATCTGCCGTAGGGTGAATATTTGATCGATGGTGGACTTTCCGGGCTACAACAAGGTAGTGGTCCGAGTCGATGTAGGCACCTCGGAATGTGCGGACATCTTGCATGCTAGAAAAGTGTCGTACGTCGATCGCAATGTGATCAATTTGGTTGACGGTTGATTGATCAGGAGATTTCCATGTCTTCTTGTGGATATCGAGATGTGGGAATCGCGTACTTGCTACCATTACGTCTCGCCCCGCAGCGAAGTCGATTAGCCTATCGAAGGTGGTGTCGTGTAGGCCATGTTATCCGATTTTTCCACCAAAGATTTCTTCTCTACCCAGCTTAGCATTAAAATCTCTAAGGATTATTTTAATGTCATAGCTAGGGCATTGCTCATAGTTCTTGTCGAGGAGCTCGTAGAACCTGTCTTTGGTGTCATCTACCTTTATCTCAGTGGGGGGCGTGAGCGCAGATGAAGCTGATGTTGGTGAATTTAGCCTGGATACGGATTGTCGTGATGCACTCATTCACTGAGTTGAAACTCAAGACCTTCCTCCTGAGTCGAGTCCCAACTGCAAATCCACACCCAAATAGACACTGATTTTGTTCCCGGTAGCAGTCGAGAAAGTAGATATCACAGTTGATCTTTTTACGTAGGCCCGGACCATCGCATCGCATTTCTTGGATAGCAGTTAAATCTGTTTTATAGCAGTCAAGGGCTTCCGCTAGTTGTTCGGCTGCACGTGGTCTGTCATGGCACCTTACATTCCAAGTGCAAAACCGAAATTCGATGTCCTTAAATCGTTTGAGTGGATCGTCATCATTAATTTCGTCCGTATCCGAGGCTTGTTGGTGTTTCGAAACCATGTCGACGCACGACCCTCAACCTCGAGGACCAGGTCTTTAGTTTTACTCTAAGACGAAGAGCCGGCTAAACCGCTCCTTATAGGCCTGGGCTGCGAATATGTCGTAGTAGCCGTATAAGGTGTTCATTAAGAAGTTCATCCTGACTGGAACTGTAGACGCCACCGTTGATTCCATCTTGGGAGTTCTTCCGCTGCCGCCTGTTGAAAAGGAGATATGCCTTAGGTGGACGCATACCTCCTCCCCCTCTATCTCTTTTTGCTACCGCTAACAACTTCCCACTGGGGTTAGAACAGAATCTTCGGTTGAGGTACTGGGCACCCGATGATCACCGCGCGGAGGTGGAGAGTAGGACTTAATAGACAGAGGTTGCTGTGGGCGCTTGTGTCCTCTTGAACGCACGTGTCTACCATTCAAACATGATCGCAACTCAACATTTAATTTATTTGCGTTAAAAATAAAATGATTGTTTCCTGTAAATGAAAACATTTTTATAAACCATCGTTACAACGGAACAATAAAACCAAGGAAATATTCAATTGTATTGTTTAAATAATTTTGTTTGTATTAAGAAATACTTACAACACCGATAATAATAAATTAACAACATATCGTTTTGTCGAAATAAATCGATAGCTTACATTATATGGATTTCACGGTATAAAAATAAATATAAAATAAAATTATTTAAAAAAAAGTCTTATTAAAATTACATATTATGTCCGTCATTTGTTTTCTTTCAACAAAGCTTCATTAACCAAAAATGTGTTAATTTAGAAGGTAATTGAAACACTAATTGTCTAAATCGGTTAGAAACTACAAACGAACATAAACCGAACATAAGCCAGACATAAATGGGAATGCGCGCAATCACCTTCTTCCTATTATACTACAATTTTGATGGCAACCTTTCAAGAGAATCTTGGTAGAGTTTTGTAAATGGCAATAATTGACAATAGTTGAGCAAGAGCATTTTAATGTGTTGCAAATTTTCTGGAATCGAACGAAATGTTGTAGCATCTTTAGTTTTTTGGAGGCAACCTCTTTGAACGAATGATTGAATGGCTATATTCAGATTGTCCAACGCTAAACAATAAGGATGGACAAAGTGATGACTTTTTGCTGTTAAAAGTACTTCTACACGTTTTTGCGTCTGTAAAATAGCTTCTTTGGCAGTAAACTCTTCTGAGGGAAGCTAAAAAGAAACAAATAGAGAAATGCGATTGAGTGTTGATGACTTAATAAAAATGGAGCAAATCATTTGCATTTTACCTCGGTTATGGCTAAGGCCAGTTGATAATACACACACAGAAATGGTGCAATTGAACTTAACAGAAGCTGTGATACATCGTTAGCTACAAATTGCATGCCATTAAAGACTCCAAAACTTCTTAACACATCTAGAATATTTGAAATACTCTGTAATAAGAAACATATAATTAAAATAACATTGCAGAGAGATTTCGCATATCCTTACGTTCTCATTTATATTTGATTCGAGAATAAATTCTTGATTGAATATCCCACTCAATTCATTAAATTTTTCTTCGAGCTGATCGGCGGGCAGGACATCACGATAGCCTTTTGAGTTGAGTTTCATTGCTGATAAAACAATAAACGATGGTCTTGCTAGCCAAAACATACAAGGATTAATATAAAGCTGAATATGCAAAGCTGGAACTGATATCGTCATGGTATCTTGTGTCAGCATATGACCTTTCAGCTTTTTAACTTCAATTGTTTTCATATCCACACCAGGCGTTGGAGTGTATTTCAAATTGGCTTTGTCGAATCTAACGACATTTGAGTGAATTTCAACAGTGCTAATAATTTCGGACTTGATGCGATTGCTATTTGTAGCTACATGGGCTCCTAGTTTCTCAAATAGAGTCTTAAGCATCAGGACATCATTGGAGAGTTCGTCTATGTTTAAAGGCCTTTGGGTATTTATGCTGTACGTATATAACACTGCGATCATATTGAACGTGGTTATAACTATTCTCTTTTGTTGTTGGTAGACTACCTATAAAATATTTAGATACTTTGTAAGTTTATACATATTCAGCCTTATTTATTAGATTCTCCTTATACACCTCTATACAGTATTAAAGCTATGCTATGAATAAGGATCTTATGTAACGTTGAATAAATTCTTATTTATAAAAATTTGTTCAACATACCATCGGTTATGTTAGATCTCTGTCCAAAAAAAGTACTAAAACGATGATCCACTACATTCGACAGACATTTAAATTTAAAAAAAATATATTATTTCCTGTCAACAGTTGATGTGTTTGAATAAAATTTGTTTCATATTTTTTTTTTTTTCGAAACTCTTTTTCACGAATAGTCATTGGGTCAAACCGTTTTTTATAAAGTTTAGACCTTCGGGAAAGCGAATTCATGTCATTTACAACACTGCTAAATTAGTATGGCATTTTAAGGATTATGATAATAATTAATAATTTCTGTTTTATTGACGTGTGATGTCTGACACACAAGAATGCATGCCCAATGACTGGTCGAAAAGCTCCATAATAATGCCCCATATACGAAAAAGGCGATCCTATGTCATGCGAAAACTACCGCGGCATATCCCTGCTTAATGTTGCATACAAAATCCTATCCAACGTACTGTGTGAGCGTCTTAAATCGTTCTTCAACACAATAATCGGCACATACCAGTTTAGCTTTAGGCCAGGCAGAACAATGATAGACCAACTATTCACACTGAAGCAGATCCTGGAAAATACCAACGAAATTCAAGTCGAAACCCATCATCTTTCCATCGACTTCAAAGCTGGTTATGATAGCATCCACCGCCAAGAGCTTACGATGGCGATGTCTGAACTCGGGAATTCGGGACCCCGAACAAACTGATCCTATCTTCAACAAATTCACTCATCGCCTAGGCTATGCGGACGACATAGACATCATCGGTCGATCCAAGAGAGTTGTGCTTGAAGCCTTAACAGCGATTGAAGAACAGGCGAAACTCGTTGGTCTTGAAGTGAACGAGGACAAAACAAAGTACATGTTATCAACAAACAAAGCAACATCTATCCACCGCCTCGGACAAAACGTCACTGTTGGTAGCTTGAACAAACATCAATCAAACAAACCACAACTTAGTGAAGATCCGAAGAAGAATTCGGTTTGGCAAAACAACGGGTTCAAAACTCCTCACTCGAAAGACAAAGTGTCCGCTATTCAAAACTTGGATTTTACTAGTCCTACTCTACGGCGCCGAGTGCTGGACGATAAGTAAAAAAGAGGAATTGATACTTAGACTTTCGAAAGAAAAATTCTTCGACGGATTTTCGGTCCCGTATGCGACAATGGCGAATGCAGAAGAAGGTTCAACCGAGAACTTTATGATTATATTAGCTGTACCAAGACGTGGATGTAGTCCAGAAGGCCAAGTAAAGACGACTAAATTGGCTCGGCCACATCGAGCGCATGGACAACGCTCCAGCCTAGAAAGTCTTCTCATCCCAGCCCCCAGGTCCGAGACGACAAGGAAGACCGAACCTAAGCTACAAGGACCAAGTAATCTGCGGATGCCAGAGCGCTTGGTTTCGACTACTGGAGAGTGCAGGCGAGGGACCGTTCACGATGGAAGGCTGCAGTATCTCAGGCTGAGATTCTTCATGGATGAGCCGTATAAAGAAAGAAGAAAGAAGATGTCTGAGTACCTTATAATAAGCTTTGCATGGTCAGCTGGCTTCAGTTCTGAGTCAGTTGAACTTTTTATGCATAAAGATGCAAATCTTTCGTCAAAATTCGCTGCATAGTGGATTTGGAAACACCAATTTGCTGAGCTCGGTGTCGAATTGAGGTGGATGGAGTTTGAGCGACATCATCACGTACTACTGCTATATTTTCGGTCGATTGACCTCGTCGAAGGCGGGCGCGTTGCTGTCTTTACATCAGTGACAGATCCAGTTTCAGAAAATTTTCAATAATCGCTTTAAAGTTGACTCTTTTGGAGCATTATTGTTACCCCAAATTGATCGCAATTTGCGAACTGTAGTCGCAAAACTTTCACCATTATGGTGAAATAATTTCACAATGAGAATGCGTTGTTCATTCGTGTAGCGCTCTATTTTTATTAACCTTATACCTTCTACTAAAACAATAATAATTGTTCAAATAACGCACAATAACACTTCGAATGGCGTCAAATTTAGATCTTGCTTTCATGTTGGGACACCCTTTACAACCCTAAGCGATATGTAGCTTGTTCAATCCCTATGTAGTGTAACTAAAACTTTATAAATAAGGATTTTTCTTATACAAGCATAAAAAGTCTTGTAGTAAGTTCGGTTTAGTAAATAAGGCTGATTGCATATATCTCCTCGAGTATAGTAAGTTAGTCTATTAAGTTTACTAGCATAATTGATATTTAATTTTTGAGTAACAAAAATGGTTACCCTAACAATTTTGTGAACATCAAATATTTTGAAGTCAACACAATGTACATATCTTATATCTTATCTTATCTTATTTTATCTTATACCTTATCTTATATACTAATAAATCTGAAGAGTTTGTTCGTTTGAGTGCAGTAATCTGTGGAACCACTGGTTCGAATTGTATAATTCTTCCTTTGTTCGATAGTCAATTAATCGAGGAAGGCCTTAGGCTACTTAACATTAAGCTGTGACCAATAGCAACGAAGAATCAGTGGAAAATGTTGAAAAAACTGCAAAAAATGTTAATTTTTTTGCGTGTTAACGCGCTTCAGGAGCTGCTTAATCAAATTGAACAATTCTTTTAATGTTGAATGGTCCATTTTTAGTTAGAAGGCTTGAAGCTATATAATATTACGCTGCGACCAATAGGAGCGAAGCGTCAGTAAAAAATGTGGAAAAAATGAAAAAAAAATATTCATTTTTGAAGGCTTCTGTTGTTTACTTAAATTTTAATTTTTAAAATTGATCCGTTTTTGAGATACAGAATTAAAAAAAAAATATTAAAAATATTTTTTTAAAAAACCAAAAAAAAAAAAATTGAATTTATTTTCAATACAAAATATTATTTGAACAATATATACGTACTTTCAAAAAAAAAACTTATGCTGATCGGACTTTCATTTCTCGAGAAAATCTAATAACAAAAAAACCGTTCTATGGGAGGTACCGTTTTGGAGCAATACAATACGTTTAAAAAAATTAAACTCGAGGAAGTTTAAAAAAATCGTAGGAGCCGTTTTGGAGCAAATTGAAAGTGTGTTGTTCGTGTTGCTAACTCGAATGATCATGTCATGCCAGTTAGAACGGGTATTTATTAAGAAACATATATATAGAATCATGTATATAATACATTGGCATAATATGAGTAATGCAACTAGAGTTGCCAATTGTTTCCGACACATCTCCCATTTGCAGTATTGAAAGCGATTGACTGGTTTCACCTGCCGGCCGTATCGAGTCAGATAGCCTTGGTTTTCGGTACTTCCTCCTGATAGGCCAGAGGGCGAAGAGCACGATGGCACCGACGACGGTTGCGAAATCGATGCAGACGATGACGAAGGTATTGGTGATGTTGAGGCGTATGACGACGATGATGAAGGAGATGGTGCTAGAGGCGATGACTCCCTCGGCGAGTTTGTTTTCTCTAGCGACGGGTCTTGTAGTAATGTCATTTGTGGAATGATTTCTTCGGTAATTTCTGCTCGCTCGTTTATTTCTCCATTTCGACGAGCTCGAGTAAGATGAAAGCTGTTACGACGTAGTTTTCCTGTCGGAGTTTCGACGATGTAAGACCGTGGATGTTTGGTTTTCTCTCGGACCGTAGCCCACACTCGTTTATCACGTACCCATACTAATTCTCCGGGAACTAGATCATCTTTCGATTGGACACGATGTCTTTGGTTGTAATGACTTGTTTGTTTGTCTATTCTTTCCTTTTCCTTTCTTTGTAGATCATTGTAATCTACGAGTTTTGACTCGTAGCGTTGAGGAATCATTGGCAGAATTGATCTGATTCGTCGGCCCATCAACAGTTCTGCAGGGCTGTAGCCGTTGGACAATGGGCTGGCTCGATACTCCAACAAGGCTTTGTAGGGATCAGCGTTTTTCTTGAGCTGGAGTTTTGCAATTTTTACTGCTGCCTCAATGAACCCGTTACTTTGTGGAAAATGGGGACTGGATATGTGATATGACGAAATCCATAGTCTTTTGCAAATTGGGAGAATTCGGAAGTGTGAATTGTTTCAAACTGGGTTCCGTTGTCACTTCTCACCAGCTCAGGTACTCCATAACGCGCAAAAACTGATTTACAATGACTAATTACCACACCAGCCGTTAATTTTTCGAGTAATGCAACCTCGAAAAAACTAGAAAAGAAATCAGAAATGATCAAGTACCATCGCCCTTTGCATTTGAAAAGATCCATAGCTACCTTTTGCCATGGACGTGTTGGAAAATCCGATGGCATTAATTTTTCACGCACTCCTTTCTGTAACGGGTTTACTAGTCGTCTACGTCATAAACATAGGTTCTCTGCTTTCCTCACGCACTTTTTAATTACGGTAGCCTAAAAGGTTGTGCAGGTACCGTTTTCCATCGATACCTAGAAAAGTTTACGTTTCCCGCTACCATGAACTAGTAAAGACTAAAGAAAAGAT
>CAKKXW010000005.1:47992977-48008754 GCA_920937365.1 Sphaerophoria rueppellii
CGAATTACTAAGAGCATACATCAATACACAACACATGCCTCCATTTATGTTCATCTGTATCTATAGTTTTTTGGTGATACTTTTGCTGTTTTTATGCCGGCAAACACAGATTAGTTTAAAAGGTCTCTCTGGCAAACCGAACCAGTGTTGCCGAAAGTACTCCCTTCGGAGTATTGTGCTCCTTTTAGCACTACCGTACTCCCGTACTCCTCCTTTCACATTCGTACTCCTATTTTTTAAAAGCCCTAAAATATCGTCCACTTCTAGCAAAAGTGTAATGTCAACCTGAATAAATTCAATTCACTTTCAATTTATTGCAAATTTGGCCGCTTTTTTGCCTTCAAAACTGTCTTTGAAAAGGGAATTTCCCTCATTATTGTTTTCCTTCTTTTGTTTATCGTTGTGTATATTATAAAACAGACCACACACCAACACCGCTCGCCGTTCGTTATTTATTTCATTAGCTTCGTTCGATGTTACCAGCTCGAGGGGCTCCAGTGCTTGTCATTAACCTGAACGGAGCTGTCAAAAAACTGAAAAATGTGTCTGGGTTTGATATCACATCGAACGCATTAGTAGTGCCCTGTTTTTTCCCTTTGTTGTATAGCAACAGCTGATTCGAACATCTCCAAAATTATTGCCCTGAAAAAAACATGGGGTGATTTAGAGCGCTAACGGTGCGAGCACTGAATACACATCGAACACGGTGGGAACGCACCGGGGCGAAAAAAGAGCGACATCGAACACCTTAGTGTGAAATCAGGGCGCCACAGAGCGATCCAGAGCGCACATCGAACAAACCTATTGTTACTCGGAGATTGTGGTTAAGTGGTTGTTTTTTTCGCGTTTAGAGTCCAGCAATGTGTAACTTTTCAATAAAATGAAAAGTATTGTTAAATTGATGGTGAAAATATCTTAAGTTTACTTAATTCAAAGTACATTAATTAAATATATTTATGTAGAAAATTAGACTAGCTGAGGAGCAGGTAAAAAAATGACAGAAGTGGCTAAAAATTCATTCATTTTTAATCACAATTCATCGAATTCGCACACGGCCTTAAAGGCAAAAAAGATCTAAATGTTTCTGTTATTGCTGGAGGTTCAAAAACAAATAAATATGATGTGGAGTCCTTATTCAGCACTTAAATCCCCTGCTGCAAGAGCCAACAATGTTGAGTTATCAAATGCTGAAAAAAGGACGACATTCAAAGTTCATGATGCCGCCACCGCACAATATGTGCGCAAACACTAATTTTGAAAAAAAAAAAAACGGTACTACTATTTTGTCGAAAATACTCCCTTTTTTTTGCATCAGTACTACCTTCAAATGTTTTTGTCCGGCAACACTGAACCGAACCGACACAACTCAAGTACTCAAGCAGCACGAGAATTTTAATAATAGTCTTCTCCGAGCGATAATCGAGGTAACTTGTGAGCACTCGGGACTTGTGATTTTTAAACGATACATTATTATTATGAGTTTTACGAACAAAAAATATTAATTTGCTGAACATGCCGTCATCATGTCGATTTATGTACGATCATCCAGATGCAGTGTATTACAGTGGGGACATTTTAAATGGAAAAATAATTCTTAAAACTGACAAAGTGAAAACTGTTCGGGGTAGGCAAATCTTTATTTTTTCCTCTCATCCATTTCCAAAAAACTAACCGTCGAATAAAGTCATAGCACGTTTCAAAATGATTCTGTTGTGTTGTTGAGTAATTATGTTTTGGATTTGGATTCTATTCTACTGAGTGTTTCTTTTTATATTTACTTTTGACCTTTGCTGATATTTTATTCCATAATAAGTTTGTTTTAAGCTTCTTATACAGATAACTCTTCTTAACAGTTGGACTATTTTTGAGTTTTATACACCCCTCATTTCGATGAGAATGTTTTTAATGAAATCACGATATTAAACACATTTCGTGAAGAAGTGTAGATAAGTGTATGCACATTTATTTTTTATCTTTGGAAAAATAAAATATTCACACTAACCACATCATCGTGTTTGTTTGCAAAAGCTTCTTTTTTAAATGTTAAACAAAAACAGGTTTATTGACCTAAAGAAAAAATATTACCTATATTTAATTTTTTACAAGCCGAGTACTTTGTTTATATAACATTATTTCGAATGAGAAATAAGTCCTATTTTCCAACGACATGTTGACGTTCCATTCATTTTGTTATAGATTAACCGAAATGTTGTATGTAATTGTCTATTTGATGACAGTTGAATGAGGAAGAATAATTAACAAATTCATTTGTGTAAAAACAAACTTTCAACTTTCATATTCAGTAAAACAATCATTTTATTAAGATAGAATAAAAATTTAAGAGTCTATTTCTTTAAAGGAATTTTCATAACTATTAAGGGAGAAGCAAAAGTAAAATGGACAGAACAAAAGAGCCGTCATAATAGTTCTACAAATAAGACCGAACATTACACTGTCGAATATCGAGCTGAACGAAGGTATTTACACTCAGAAACGATGGTCGTTGGGAGTATGGAACTTCCAGTTGGAACACATGAATACACCTTCAGTACACCTTTACCATCACAAATCCCTTCGTCTATTTCAGACGAGTATGGTCACGTTTCTTATGAAGTTGAACTGAAACTAGACCGTCCAATGCGATTCGACAACGTATACTCAAATTGTTTCACCGTCATTCATCCATTAAATCTTAACCTTGATCAATCCTATTCGGTGGGAATTACATATTTTGCTTGATATGTGATTTTAGCACTACAATAATTTTGTTTTTTTTTTTTTTTTTATAAAACTTTAGCAAGCGAGCATTGACACAGAACAAAAACACTTCTGCTGCTGTTGCTGTGAATCTGGCCCTTTAAATTCAGAGCTACGAACCCAATTTAGCGGATATGCGCCCGGACAGCGGCTTCATTTTACCGTTACTCTTGACAATGAATCAGATAGAGACATTGAAGAATGTTCTGTAGAGCTTGTTCGGAAAATTTCATTTCATAGTGAAACTCCGGAACATAAGACAAAAACGGTCAAGCATGTTATAGCAACGGTGGGGCTAGAAGGCGTGGCTAAATTTTGCAAGAAACTGCATAACGGATCATTTACAATTCCACCCCTACCACCATCTACATTAGGTTCCGATGATATAATTAAAGTTTACTACTACTTAAGAGCTGAGGTAGAAACAGGGTGCTTTTCCACCAATGAAGTCTTACATTCAGCAATTACTATAGGAACTGTTCCGCTATATGCCAGTGCAACAAACCCTGATAACGTTATTACTGTCCAGCCAACAGCACCTGTTGATAACACTGGTGAAAGTGATTTGCCACCGCAGTATGGTTCAGTGGGTAAGTAGTTTCACATTAATTATAGCTTACAACCCAATTTGATTGATTTTCATTTTTTTTGTTTTTAGTTCCTCCGTCCTTTGAAGAAGCCACAGGAATGAACACCCCGTTCGTTGATACTGATGCCAACGAACATCGTCAGCTAGATCCTTATGTGCCTAAATACCCTGTTTATCATAATTTCGCAACGCCATCGGCTCCTGGGATTGATCACACACCTTTAACTAAAGAAGCTGAAGCTAATCAAATTGGTTCCTCGCAGGCTTCTGCGCCACCTTTCACTCCTGCAGCAGCTCCTCCATATGAGCCAAATGGTCCGTCAACATCTGAAACAGGATTACCTTATCCTACTACAAACGCTTCCGTGCTTCCCTCACTACCATACCCAGCGTTAGGACACAGTGGAATGCCGATTCCAGGATCAGCAACAAGAATCATAAGTTCTCAAGATAAGGAAGGGCAGGATTTTGGCTGGAAGTCACAACCTTAACTTATAAAAAGAAAAGAGACTTCCATTTATACATTATATTAGAATCTATGAATTTGCGCGGATCGTCAGAATTTTTTTATCTCAGGAATTGTTAGTAAGAGAAACGTATTGAACATTTTTTTGGTGTTTCTTATTTTTTTTTTCTTATAAAATATATAGATGGATGTATGTTTCTTTATTTATTTGTATGTCCAGTATAGACCTCTAAGTCCCCAACGCAACGGCCCAACAGATATTTATGAAACTGTCATAGTATGCATTTACAGCTCTCTTCACTGATTGCTCGTATGAAAAAAATTGGAAAAACCTATTAGAAACGCCGGAAAACTCATTACTATATTAAGCTGATACAGATACAGCGAGTTTTTGTGAGTTACCCATATCTATCAGTAGCTTTTCATTTTGTTGCGATATTAAGATATTTTGTTATTTGTGTCATGTCACGTTATGATTAGTTCATTTTGGACGTTACAAAATGCAGTGTTTCTTTGAACACCTGACTAAGATTAGAAAAAATAACCATTACCTATTTTATATATCTTGTTGGACCTTCCATCCTTAGAACATCTTGAAGGTAATTTTTGCATGGAAATAACTAATTTAGAAGTGGTTTCAGAAGTTATCTTGCTCTATTCCTCAAATAGGATGGTCTAATTTCAGTTATGTTAGAAATCGCACGTTGGCGATTTTTTTTTTTTTTTTTTAATAATATTTGAAATGAGCAACACTAATTTATCTGTTAGCCATTGGAATTCGCTTAATATTATCTTCCATTTTGATTTCCTTGTTAAAAAGAGGAAAACACTTATATATACAGTACTTTTATTTAACACTAGCCGACTCTGCGAACTTCGTCTCGCCACCCTTCAGAGCGACTTTAGAATAAATTTTCCAGTTTTCCATATGAAAACCACTGCACCTACAATTACATGCAATTTTCCCTTTGAAAACCAAAGAGTTTTCCGAGTTTCATTCGAAAACCCATTTTGAAATTTTCCAGTTTCCTAATTGAAATCTTCCAGTTTTCCACTTTAAAACCAATGCATCTACAATTTCATGCAAGTTTGCATTTGAAAAAGAATGAGTTTCCGAGTTTTTCATCAAGAACTTTCAATTTTTAAATTCGAAAACCCATTTTGAACCAAAAAATTTCAAGGAAAAAAAAATTTCCGACCTTTTTTTGGTTTGTCCAGTTTTCCCACTCTTCCATGAGGTTTTTCCAATTTTTTTTTGTTTTTCACAGAAATCATCACTCAAGAACGCCTTTCATGCATTGAACTCAGAGATGATTCGGCTATTTTCTAACGCAGAAAAAGCCACATTCAAGATCGAAGTTCAAGTAGGCCTCTAAAAACTGAATTCTTAAGAGAATCTTCAGCAGTATCTGCAGCGGAATAAAAAGAGTGGATAAAGAAATGGCCTACATTCAGTCAAGAATTCGAGAATAAAATTTCCATTGAACACAATTTAATCTGTAATTCTAGTTTTTCGTCATTTTGCCTCTGTTCACCGCTGTCTGATATTCACTCTACGGCAGGTTTGCCAAAGACCTAGGAAGTCTATATGAATATTGCCATTTCATCGATTTCCAGGCGTATGAATATGAATTAATGTCAAGCTTGTGTTTGCAGTTCTACACGCTTGTTGGTTGATGCCCTTGCCCTGGTCCGACCTAGACTGGTGCTACACCTTAAGCAAGTACATAGATAGATAGGCCTTTTAAAACATACAACAATAAATGAAGTTTTTATCTTTTATTTCCTGATGGGCTATTTTGTTTTTGGGGTGCTTGCAAGGCTCATTGGAAAAAGTATCATATTATGCCCTACTAAGTTGAGAGTATACTTTTGTTGAAATGAGTGGAGTTGTAAGTTACAAAATTTCAAAAGCATTCTATATTGCATTCTATCAAGGAATAACTACAGATGCCATAACTACAGATGCAGAAATGTCATATAAGTATGTTAACCTGGACTGAAGCAGATCGAGGAAGCATAGAAGTTATGAGTGCACTTTATACATTTTTTCAGCAATGTGAATTGACGAAGAAAAGAAAGCCTTCAATAGCGTGGTCGGATTCTTGCCCTGGACAGAACAACAAATTTTTTTATTCTGTTTGTAAAGGGTTTTCCAATAAGAGGTGTTATTTTGATATTCAAAGAAAAATGGCATTTTTTGAGATAATTGATCGGATGTTTATTTCATTATAAAGGGGAAGGTATGCCGTTAATAATGGAACACAACATCAACCAAATGGCCGCCACGACCACGCTTACAGGACCATATCCTTTTCATGAAATTTTCCATAGCCAAATCGTAAAGTGGCTGCCCTCTTCGAGAGATAACACGGTCCGGAAACTTTTCTCGTAAAAGATCGATGCTTTCATTGCTTGTGTGGTACGTAGCGCCGTCTTGTTGAAAGTAAACGTTGTCCAGATCAACACCATCCAATTCCGGCCTCTCTCCAATCCAATCCAATCCATTGACCGTAAAGCACTATTCACATGAGCACGAACGACGACCAACGAATGAACGAAAATTCGTCGATTTTGACATTTCTTTCACATGAGAGTTTTTAATTCGTCGCGAATGAACAACCAAAACACAAGGCAGGAGTGTGGATGATGTGGAACGCGAATACAGTTTGGCAGTTCGTATCAACTACAATACTTTTCGCGACGAATAAATTTGTTTTCTCAAATTTATTAACATTTGAGATTAAACATTTAATTTATGCATCACAAATCAAACATTAACTTCACTTTTATCGTTTTGTTGACAATTTTTAAAGAAATACGGCTCCAAATGTATCTGAAATCACTTTTCTTCATTCATTCGTCGTTCGTTGGTCGTGCTCATGTGAATAGTGCTTAACTGTTGAACATCATCAGAATCTTCGGGTCCAGTTGAACAGAAATCAAAAGCAACAAAAGGAAAAAAGAAAAATATCACATAACCCTATTGAATTCCTACCAATAAAAAAAGAAGGATTTAACTGCACATTTTGGAAAATATTATACGAAAATTGTAACTAAAAGCTTATTTATTTCAACGGGGTTTTTATACCCTTTTAATGCCAGATACGCATAAGGAAGAAGGAAAGGGGTAGGAAAGGAGATGTCGGTGTACATTGGTCTTGAATTCTTGAACATTGTAATGTCTGGGAAAGACAGAGTGTGGAAAAGAGTTCCACATTCGCGTAGTACGGTTAAAAAATGATTCCCTATACTTGAGAGTACGTCCGAAGTAGGGCTCGAGGGTAAACTGATGGGCATTCCTGGAAGCGCGGGTATTACGGTTGAATTGTTGAATTGAAGGGGAGGAATGCAACTGGCTTTTTCCCTAGAGCACTTAGGTACCGTAGACGCTGGTCTTAAGGAGTGAATGAATCAGTGATGTCTCTATCGCCGATCATTCTTACGGCTCTTCTTTGTATACCATCCAAGAGGCTTAAGTATGTGAATGGAGCACCAGCCCAAAGGTGTTAATTGTATCAAAGAATGCACATATTTGGATGCAAATTCGTTGTGGAAATTGGCTAAGATCAAAAGTCATGATTTCAAGCCAACTAGTGATCGCCTGGCTGTAATCCGCATCAAGGCCACACTACAAAACATCATATTGTATGTGTACACACCCCTTCCGAAGATGTTGAGAAGTCTAGCAAGGAGGATTTTTACGATCTCCTGGATAGAGCCTACGGAGCCTGTCCAGAGAACGACGTCAAAATCGTATTCGTCAACGTCCTTTAATTCAATGCTGTTATATTTGTATTCGAAAGCAGAGAACCACCCACTTATATTAACTATATGTGGGTTTTTTCCACAAATTTTAATTTCTCACTATATTTTCAAAAATGTTTATTCTCTCAATGGTCCATCTTAATAAATTCGAATTTTTTTAATGATTGTTGTTTTTTATTTTCATTAACTTCTTTATTTTGAATAATGAAAAATATGCAGAGTATACCTACTACTGCTTGTGTTTTTTGAAATTATGCTACACCAACTTATTTTAGGTGCTTGCTATGGTTATTTCTTTCGTGATATCCATTGTTGTTGGAGTCATTTGAATATCTTCATTGATTTCATAATAAAGGTACTTCGGCTTAAAACCTGAGGTATCTTTGTTTAAGACATTTTTTTCTTTCTTATTTAAGTCGGCACTTGACATAAATGAAGCCTCTTGGAACGATGTTGCAGCTGAAAAAAAATATATAACAGTTTATCAAATATATCGTATTTATTCAAATAACCATCACCATTAGCATTCAATATAATCTCCGTTGATTTATTCAAGTCAATTTCTGTTGTGGGTAAGGATTCCAGCGAATGTGAACTAATAATACTTGTTGCAATAGTTTTCGGTTCCTCTGTTCCACTGAACTGGTGTCCTAGTTCTTCTAGTTTGCTTAAATCCTCTGTTGGGCCATCAGCTTCAATTGGGATAGTGCCAATTAAAATTGGTACTCTAGAGAGGACTCCCCTTTTCCCTTTGATTTGATCTACAAAAACTTCAATTTCATAACTTATTTGTAATATTGAGCAGTCTGTTTGGCTTGATGGCGGAACACTTGGAATGGGTAGAAGTTCGAGAAATTCAGAAAGGGTTTCACTACCGGCAAGACTTTTCAGGTTTTGTACCATATTATATCGTTCCGTCATTGTCAATTCTCGGGGTGTCTTCGCAGAGAATGTAACAACTTGATTTAAGGATATAGATATAGATTTAAGGGGAATACTCCCATCGTTTATTAGTCTTGCATATACAGATATTGTTTCTCCAGGAGCAAATCCACCTTGATTAAGATTTACATAAAGGCAAAGGGGAGTCTTCCAATATTCACAGAAGCATTTATTTTCGAAGAGTTCCATGTCCACGGGGACCTAAGAGAAATAATCAAAATTAATGGGTCCTTAAAGAAAATTCTATTTATGATGGCATACTTTCAGTACCGGAGTATCTGGTCTCAGGTCGAATTGCTTGACAACATGAATTGTTTCCTTGAGTATTTCCTCACATTTGTTCCCATAGTCTAAAATAACTTTCATTTGATAGCGAATGTGACCATGTATGCTGTTGTATGTTGAAGGACATTTATCGGGAATATCACATGAAAAGTTGTAAGTGTAATTACCGCTGGCCATCAATATAGATGTAGCTACGACAAACGCATCAACATTTTCGTTATTTTAACCCAATAATTGAAACTTACAATCTTCAGAACCAACAAGGAAAGTAGTTGATGCTATGAAGTCTTCTCGCCCTTTCACAATTTTTGGTTTGTCTTTTGGATTTTTGCTGGCATTCCATTCGACTTGAGCGAATCCATCCATTTTTAAAGAAATTGCTATGAATTAAAAAAAAAATGGGCTTTCAATCAAGAACAAGTGGTTAATTTTTTTTTTAACCGCCAATTAACAAGCTACCTCAACCTTATTGTTATAATAAATGATAATAATAAAAAAAATAATAACAGATACTTAGTTGTTACACATAAATCTTATAAATCTTATGCCAGTAATGCAAGTTCATGGTTACAAATAACTTAATCGTATAAGTGGTAAAATAAAAGTACGATAGCCGACATCTTTGTGGCGAGGAGGAACCTCTAACTTTGGCACCAACTTCTATTGAATTTTGTCTGCGCAGCAAATATGTGTATAATTAAGTCGGTACAATTTTATGCATTATACTAAATGCAATAGTGATGCAAGTAGGTAATGAAATAAATGTTAGAATAAAAAACATAACGTCAACATAAGTTACGATCAAATTACGCCGGTTTATAGGTTTTTTAAGGAATGTGTAATAAGCAGAATTAATAATTTTGACCGAGTTCTATATTTGGACCCGGTTGAAGGAAACATTTTTAAAGGTCAAGATATCAGTCAGATATCATGGGTTCGAGTCCTGCTCGGGCCCATAAAGTTTTTATTCCATCTTTCACGGATAATGCCTCTTCCAAAAGTACATCTGACATGATAAAAGTGCTTCTTAACTTTGCCGTTCGGAATCGGTGTTATATTGTAGGTCCCCTCAATTCTTCACACGCACTTAGTGTAAGCCACTTAGGCCTCGGCTCTTCGAGAGCTGTCGCTCCACTGTATTTATTTATCTATTTTTCAAGATATCAGGCGTTAGGATTTTAATTGAAAGACAAATCGTCAGGCTGTTTTTTGTGTGTACGCGATGCTTTTTTTGGTTTGAAGTGTTATCATTTCTAGATGGTTTGTACTCAAAAAATTACACTTTTCAAACCACAAACAGTGCAAATGTCGAAAGATAATACTCTTCTCATTACAATAAAGTATAAACCAAGGTAATCTATACATAAAGGATGGTTATGTGTCGTATAATCTTTGGACGTATGATGTAGCCCTCCTACACACCAAGTGCTTACCTTACCACCAAGATATAACTTGCGAAACTTGTAAGCGCGAGTCCAAAACGGAGAAACAGAAGCACTTAAACAATGACCCTACAAATTTGGAGGTTATTGCGAGGGGGTAACAACTCCTCCACAGTAAAAACCTTGAGCGTTATGAGGGAGATCGTAGCCTCGGAAAATGACCCCCCTCTTATGGTAACCAGACTCGGAACAACAGCGGACTATGCATTAAGTGTTTGTACCTTGAATGTAAGACCACTCTACTCTCCAAGTGCAACGCAAACACTTGAATCTGTCCTCACGAAGTATGTATAAGGTAGACATTACTGCGGTCCAGGAAATACGATGGATAGGATCAGGGAAAATGAACAGAAAAAAATGCGACATATATTTGGATGCGGATTCGTCGTGGAAAATCAGCGCTTAGATCGAAAGTCATGCATTTCAAGGCAACTATAGTGTTATCCGCATCAAGGCCACACTTCAAAACATCAGTATAATATGTGCGCACGCCCCTACCTAGGATGCTGAGGAGTCTAGCAAGGAGGATTTTTACGACCTCCTGGATAGAGCCTACGGAGCCTGTCCAGAGTACGACGTCAAAATCGTATTTGGAGATTTCATTGCAAAAATCGTTAAGGAAGACATCTTTGGCGGATTAGTTGGAAAGCACAGCCTGCACGAAGTTTCAACAGATAACGGCTTCCGACTAATCAAGTTTTCTGCAGCTCGTAATACGGTGATAAGTAGCACTAGGCTTCCGAGACGAAAGATCTATACAGCAATCTGGCGATCTACGAATGGTCGTACCAACAACCAAATTCACCATGTGCTAATCGGCGTAAGGCACGCATCCAACATCTTGAACGTGCACACTTTGCGAGGAGCAAATGTATGGCCCATAGAAAGAAGTTCAAAATCGGTTGCCTTAGCACTCCGGATAATGCCAGAGACTACAGTGAGCGCCTGAGTGAGCCAATGGAACAGTGGAACAAATAAGACCCTCGGGCCAAGAATAAAACCAGTCGTTTGTTAAAAAGTCGAAGCAATTTGCTTCTGGTTTCAGAACTGGTTTTCAAAGTCAAATTCCATAAACTGATGATTTGAGGACATACATTCAGTTCATTGAACAACTGTTAAAAGTTGGTCGTAGAAACTCGTGGACTCATGCAAAACTCTTTTATACAGCCTATTTTACTCCTGAATGTTGTAGTTTTCTTTTACTGAAAGAATTTTTCTACAACGATTAATATTTTCGAAGATTAACATTTATATGGCAAAAGAGCGTTTGGTGGATCAGCTTGTAATAAAATACAGTCTATGATACTCCTAAATTTTTTTTTCACTTTTTTTATCCCCGAATACAACTGTATTTACCATGAAAATTTCCGTTTAGGAGTCCATACCAGACATACAAACAAACAAACATGTATCAATTTTTATATAAAGGGAGATTCCAACTCACAAGACTAATATCATAACAAATCAAACTGTTATTATTAATGCTATTGAGTTTTAACCGATTTAAAGTCATAAATATTATATTCCTGCACTCATGGTTTTTCACTATAACCACGAAATTAAATCCGCTTAAACTTATTTTCAATTGTTTATAACAAATTATTGACAAATAATATATTTCATTAAATTGATAAATAAGGTTTTTTTTTTAACTTTTAGGGTTGTCTTAGTTTTTTGATTAACATTAAAAACCGGATTTCGCTCAAAACCTAATCAGCTCTTACCGCGTCGAATGAGACTAATTTCATGAAAATTCCATGAGTGGTTCGCGAGGTAATCGAGCAGAAAAAACGTAACGTACGTACGCACATACGAACATTCACAGACATCATTATAAAGAGAGTTGATGCGGAATTCGGATTCCAGTCACCTCACAAAATTGACCCTATTACAATAATTTCCTCTGGGAAGTTAATAAAAAAAGTTCGCACTTTGTCGCTTTACAATTACAACTTCACATACTTAAACGGAAGAAAGAATTTGACATTTTAGTCATATTTTGCATTAATTATTGATTAAACATTTCACTACATTGCATACCTTTGATAAGAATTCGTTCATTAAGGGACAAGCATATTCTGCCAGATATCGTTTGTCCGGATGAATACCAAGGCTCAATTCCACAAACTTCACATTTGATAACCATTGTATAATTAAAATAATTTAAACACTAATTAAAATAACAAACAATCCTTTTTGCCTTTGCTTTTTTACAGGAAGAAATAACTCTCTGCCAAAAATAATTCACAAATATAGTGGTCTAAGTGCAAAAATTGTTTGTCTAAGGGTATTTTTGTAATGTGCCTTATCTTATCGAATAATTTATTGTGAGTCTGATCGATGAGTAAGGTATTTGATAAAAGAATTAATGCATGCAAGAGTTTGAAAACTTAAGCACCGGTAGGAACCGGTAGGAGATATACATAAGTTCTCTTTTTCTTTGAATAATGAAAAGGGTAGAATATATCTATATTTTATAGAAAATTAGTATCGTTAACAATATTAGTTTTTTTTTTAATTCAAAATGACCGCCTATAGCTTTTACACAGGCTTTTAAAAGTTGGCCATTGTGGCACGTAGTAAATGGACACGTTTAGTGATGAACAAATGTTTACGATTGAAAAGATTTTTAACAAACAAAATGATAAAGTCTATGCAACATCATCAAAAAATTCCAAAAAAGTTCACCATCCTGCTTCTGTAATTTTTCGGTGGGGGGTATCTCATCAAAGTGCCACATCACTGCATTTTTACGAAAAAGGTGTTAAAACAGGGGCAAAAGTCTATCAGGAGTTGTTAAAGGCTTAACACATTTCCTATTCAACGGTGAAAGATTGGTTTTCCAACAAGACTCTGCTCCGATACACAAGTCAAAAACGACTCAAGAGTGGCTAAGGTGCAATATTCCCGATTTTATTATTGCTGATGATTGGCCATCGGGAAGTCCAGATCTAAATCCGCTGTATTACAGTTTATGGTTATGGCTGGAGGGCATGGCTTGTAGGACTCTCCATCGAAATTTGGACAGCCTTAAGCCAGTTTAGATAAGAGCAGCGTCGTCGATTCTTATCAAAACTGTGCGTGCCGCTAAGGAACAATGGCCACAACTGTTTAAAGCCTGTGCAAGAGCTAAAGGCGGTTATATTGAATTAACCTTATTTTTTCTTCTTCTAATAGTAGGAGAGCCGCTGAAGGCCGACCTTCACCGAACTGTTAACCGGCTGAAACTTTTTTTTATGAAATTTAGTTTGAAAACATATATGAATATGATAGCTTGCCTAACGAAAAGTGTGCCAGGCTATATTAAATTTAACTTTATTTTAATCAATTACTAACTCCTCCTTCACCCATACATTAAAATAAAACGTTGTGCCACATAGCCATATGTGTAAGTGGGCTTGAGACAAGAAAAAAATTGTATGGGAGAGGGGGGCCTATTCCCCCCGTTTAGCCAGGAGGGGCAATTTTCTGAAAAATTGGCTAATTTTTTTCTAAAAAATATTAAAATTCAACGGCTTCATCTACAACAACGTGTTATACCTTTCTGCAAAGCTAAAAACATAGGCTTTCATTTTGTATTTAAATTTATTTGTTTTAAATAATAGTTTTAGAAAAAATAATTTTCAAACTCAAAATTTTGCAAAAAAAAAATTGTTAAATTTTTATTTATTTTTTTTCAAAATTTTATGTGATTAAGTACTTATTTTGCATTCATCATTCAATACTGTCAATAATTTTGAATATAAAAAACAGTAACGTAAAAATAAAAAAGTTTTTTTTTAAAGCAAAAAGTGATTTTGGTTTTTTCTTTATATCTCGACAATGGCAAGGTATTTTTCAATCCGGTTTACTGTGTTCGACTAAAGATTAAAAACAGCATTGAATGTTGAAAACAAAATTAGTACTTAATCACATAAAATTTTGAAAAATTTAGTTCGAAATTTAAGAAATTTTTTTTTTCAAAATTTTAAGTTTGAAAATTAATTTTTCTAAAACTATTATTTAAAACAATTAAATTTAAATACAAAATGAAAGCCTAAGTTTTTGGCTTTGCAGAAAGGTATAACACGTTGTTGTAGATGAAGCCGTTGATTTTTAATATTTTTTTTAAAAACAAGCCAATTTTTCAGAAAACTGCCCCTCCTGGCTAAACGAGGGGAATAGGCCCCCCTCTCCCATACAATTTTTTTCTTGTCTCAAGCCTACTTACACGATATGGCTATTTGACACAACGTTTTATTTTAACATATGGGTGAAGGAGGAGTTAGTTATTGATTAAAATATAAAGTCAAATTTAATATAGCCTGGCACACTTTTCATTAGGCAAGCTATCATATTCATATATGTTTTCAAACTAAATTTCATAAAAAAAAGTTTCAGCCGGTTAACAGTTGGGTGAAGGTCGCCCTTCAGCGGCTCTTAGACTATAAGTTTATATTGTTAACTAATGTGACAAATAAATTTTGTTGTAAAAGATTTAAGAACAAATTTGTTATTAAACTCATGTACATGCGAGGTCATAAAAGGTCCATTCTTTTACATTTTCGGGAGTTTTGTAAAAACAGTACAATTTCAAGGAATGAGGTTGAAATTTTGTGATTCTACGAAAAAGTAAAAGAACACTTCACAGCAAAAATCTTGTAATTGTCAGATTTTTGCTGTGAAGTGTTCTTTTACTTACACAATTATTTTAAACAACAACAAATTCAATATATTTTTTTTCAGTTTTGACAGAACTCACAAAATTCTCTCAAGAAATCGGGATATTTTTAACCTTCAAAAGTGACAGAACTTACAAAAAACTTGAGTTAAAGAACAGAAAAGTGTAAGAATTTGGGAGTTTTAGTGAATTTTCAGGAGTTTTGGGAGTAAAAAGACAGACCTAAGGAAACATGTACCACCAATCATCTGCATTGAATGTTATAATGGTAGATAGGTGCTTTTTTTTTTATTCTTGCAGCCATTGAAACCTGTTCTAACCGTTTTATTATGTTAACCGACGCTGGCATTGAGCCAAACTTGACTAGTCGACTGTTAACTCAGAAATGTGGGTCAACGAAAGTTCAATAAGAAAAAAATTGAATGCATCTTCTTTATCCAGGTGAAACCACTGAAATAGATAACACCAGTCTAGAAGTGATTGTTTTTATCCTGGTCCTGGTCCTTAAAGCAGGATTTTCTGCCCTTATTTCTTAGATAAAACAGAAAAGAACGATATCTTTCCCTAACATGTTCATGTGTCATGAAACTGTGCTGTATTGTGCTTATTTAATCTGACCTTTTTCTTGTTGAACAGCTGCTTGTCCTCACCTGTTCTAACTTTTTCTTAAACATGTTCAGTTTCGTTCTATCCAAATATGTCTATTTTCTAGCTGAACAATCCTTCTTTCTTCAAAGAAAGGGTAATTCTCTTTTCGGTCTTAAAAGTAAGGCTAAATAAAAAAAGCATAACGATATAATTTCAATGAAATTTTAAAATTTGGACTTTGACATTACATGTGCCCATATCATTTAAATGGGAGTCGTAC
>CAKKXW010000005.1:48024577-48035685 GCA_920937365.1 Sphaerophoria rueppellii
TAAGACCGAAACTCAAAACTATGACCCAAGCAAGTCTAAAGAAAGAAATTTGTACGGGCTACGTAGCGAATTTTACTCTAAACATAGATGTTAACCAGTCTTTATCGGGTCGAGAATAAAAGTTTAGCTTGTCCAACATGTTAAATCATTGAAACCAACAATTAGCAAGAAAACTTCTTTCGTTCCGAGATATCCCTTCTACAACTATTGATTGAAGCTATGTAAATAAATGTTGTATTGAATTTTTGTTGTTTTACTAAACAAAAAAAAAAAAATGGAATAATTACAAAAATCCTGTATTATATTTAAGAAGTCAAATTATTATTTCAAATAATTCCAACCTGTTCGATTTGAAAATAAGAGCTGGGCTATTTCTGACCAATTGTAGATACAAATCTCATTTTAAGCGATGCATCGGGCATGTTTAAAGAAAGAAATCTGAACGAACCCAGTATCAAAACTCAAAGCCAGAATTTGTTATGCATTAATCAATCAGGATTCCGTCCTAAGCATAGGACCACAGCTCTTATCAACGTTGTTGAAAATATCCGACAAGCTGTTGACTGTGACAATGTTACATTTCTCATTCTTCTTGATTTTTCAAAGGCTTTCGACACAGTCAATCATAATATCATGTGTAGCAAGCTTATAAATCAGTTTAACTTCGCTCATTCTTCTGAAAAATTAGTACAATCATACCTTTATGGCAGATCTCAGGTGGTTGTAGTTAAGTTAGTGGCTCCGTATCTGAACCTCTCATACTAGGGCGAGGCGTCCCACAAGGTTCTATATTGGGCCCACTTTTGTTTTCTGTGTACATTAATGATCTACCTAAATGCTTGCGGAATTCCGACATAGATATGCACGCAGATGATGTTCAAATACGGAAAAGTTTCCTCTAGGTCTTGTTGAAAACGCAGTTTTTGAGGTAAATGAGGAATTGGAGAGGATTCATATTTGGTCCAAGAAAAATGGGCTCTGTGTAAACCCACTTAAATCAAAATGTCTGGTAATTTCAAGAAAGACTGCAGATACATCATGTAAGGAAATTAAGTTTGTCGATTCTGCAAAGAATTTAGGTATAACTTTTACAAAAACACTTTCTTGGAATGACCATATCAGATTGACTATAGGAAAAGTTTACGGAGGACTTCGTATGCTGTGAACTAACTATAAAGTCACACCATTAAAAACAAGGTTAGTGTTAGCAAAAACACTACTTATCCCAATTATGCTCTATGGCTGCGAACTTTTTTAAAATTATGATTATGAGCATAAACGTAAGCTTAATGTTGCTTACAATAGCATAGCAAGATATGTTTATGGGTTAAAAAGATATGACCATATTTCTCATTTTTCTAAATCAATATACGGCCTAACACTTGAAAACCTTTTTAAATTGAGAACATTAACATTGCTTCACAATGTAATACAATGATAGGATTTATCAAACGCGTTCTCTCAGATCTTTTAATCTTGTGCCAACACGTTACTCTAGTATCAGAGCGACAATTTTTTATAAATGCGGTACGTCTGTAGAACTCTCTTCCCCGATCTATTGGGATGATTGGCTGTACTGTCCTTTTCAGGATAAAACTCAAAGAGTACTTGGAGACTTTTTAACTTTTTTTCTTTTAACTTTCTTTCTTTCTAAAGCTATTCTCAAATTGAAATAACATTTTATTAAAAACTCATTAATAATAAATGAATTTAATATTGTAATGTATTGCATTTGCTGCATCTCTTTTTTCTAAATTGTTTAAATTTTCAACATACTTTAATACATCAAATTATAATAATTAAAGCTTATACTGTTTTAAAAGATAATGTATCTTATTGTATAAGACTATACGAATAAATTAAAAAAAATTGAAAATTGAAATTGAAATTGAAAGCGTGCCAGCTACCGATATGTTTTGTAAAAACACTGTTAAGAGATTGAGTCCTTTGATAGTTTTGATTTAAGTTCTGGTCAACTTTGTTTTAGGACCACTCATGTTAGAAAATTATTTCCCTAACGCCCAATTTCTTCACAAAGTTCTAAATTCCCTTTAAATCCCGATCTAGTGAATCTCGGTCTAGAACTTAGTCCTTAGAATATTTGGAACTCGGGCATTTCTTCACTTCTCTAAAACTCGATCTAAAATCATAACAGAGTTCTAAGCGCTTAGAACTTGTTATTTTTAGAACCTAGTTCTAGCATGTATTAAAAATGTTTGAGTCACCCAGCGCAGTGATTTTTGACAAATATTTCCTTCAATTCAGAACGAAATAAATATAATTTTTTAATTTGCGCTTATTTTTTTGCGTATGTGTGAACGGTTTACCTATGTATATGTACATAAGTTTATTTTTGTGATGCCCGTGTTAGTTTTATGTGTTGTCTGTTACCCAGAACTTGGAGTTCGAATCCTACTCGCACCCATAAACTGTCAAGTAAAAGTGCTTACCCGTTCAGAATTGGCGTTAAATTGTCCTTCACATGCACTCAAAAATTGTTGATGATGAGTGGCTTACACTTACACTTAGGCTTTCATTCAGCTGTCGCCACCGCCAAAGTTTACTTAATTTTACAATTTGCTTACAAGATTAACATCATTTGACTCTGATGCAATGCCACAAGATTCCGATGTCTACAAAATGACTCCTGGAGACGATTTCCATGCTCTCTGTTTGAAAATAAAAGTTACAACAACCCTAATGACTCCGTGTCAAACCACCAATCCACCGACAGTTCATATGTCCACCGAAACAACGGTGCCGCGGTCGTCTGACAACGCCAAAAATAATTCATTACTAAAAACTGCTACAAAGTAAATATAAATTTTCCTGACGAACGGTCGACGCCACCGCCGCCGCCATTGTCCGATATGAAATTAGCAATTTATTTCGCTCGTTGAAAAAACGAATTTCTAATAAAACCAAGTTCCAAGGCACTGGACCCCTGAATTCGAGGGTCCAATTTTATCGAAGTTTTAACTATATCTAAGTTCTAAATCGGAGCTCTAACGCGTTAGAACTTGGTGAAGAATTGACACGCCCTTCACAAAGTTCTAAATTCCCTTTAAAACTCGATCCAGTAAATCTCGATCTTACTTTAGAACTTAGTTTTTAAATTATTTGGAACTCGGGTATTTCTTCACTTCTCTAGAACTCGATCTTAAATCATCATTGAGTTCTAGGCGCTTAGAACTTGTTATTTTTAGAACCTAGTTCTAGCATGTTTTTGGAACTTTTGACTCACCCGGCAGTATTTTTTGACAGGCATTTCTTTCAATTCGAAACAAAATAGAAATAATTTCTGACTTTTTACTTTGTATGTGTGTACCAATAGATATTTTTGTATGTGTGTATCTATGTTTATTTTTTGTGACGCCCGTGACGTGGTGTTTATGTGCGTTGGTTGTTAAGCAGAATGTGTGGTTAAAATCTTACTCGTGCCTTTAAACTATCTAAAAAAAAAGTGCTTCCCGACTCAGCCGTTCGGAATTGGCGTTAAATTTTAGGTCCCCTCAATCCTTCACACGCACTCAGAGAATTGTTGATGATGATTGGCTAGCATTTCAGCTTTGGCATTCTTTTAGCTGTCGCCTTTACTATGGCCATTTGCTAACCATAGACAACCCTTCACAAAGACACAAACGCTTCTGATCGTCAGGATTTTTCGGTGGAATCATAGGCGTTCGTTGATTATTGGCAATATCCCAATATCCGAATTATTTGCCTTGCAAGGCGTTGCCATTAACATTAGCACAGAGACCTTCAAAAGTCACCAATTCTCCACCCGGCGCGGTGGAGCGGTGCGGCTATTGCATCCTCACATAAATATGCATAATAAATGCATTTCAATTCTTACGGTTGTTGTGGATGTTAAAGATCTTTTGTTGAAGTTGAAGCACTGCTAAGAACGTAATCCATGTTAGTTGCATTATAAGATACATATATTCTGGACGAAAGAGACGAAAAAATCGTAATGTCCCGAGTAGTTATTAATTGTGGCCGTTCTTCCAGGAAAACGTTGGCAACGTAGGTACTAAAAGTCATTGTCCACTTTAATTTATTTTTACCTATTGTATGTATGTATGTATGCTCTTGTTTATTTTCCAAAAATTATAATAAATTGAATTCAATTCACTCGTTGAAAAAAAGGAAATTGTTCTAAAGCACTAGACCCCCAAATTCGAGGGTCTAATTTTATCGAAGTTCTAACAATAACAAAGTTCTAAATCGAAGTTCTAACGCGTTAGAACTTGGTGAAGAAATGACTTAGAACTCAAATGAGTTCTAAAATTTCACTAAACCGAGTTTTAAGGGTTAGAACTTTGTCAAGAAATTGGGCGTTAGAATTTTTTTTTTCCAAAATTTGCAAGTTATAAGAGTGACGAGATCATTTAAAATATGTGTTTTTAACGACCGTTTTACTAATAGCGTTCATCCTTTTTTCGTTAAACCAAATACTCGTACTAATATCTTATACAAAATACTTGGAATACTGCGAGTGGCAATTTGCATTTTAATGTTATTGAATTTAATTGTTAGTATATTGAGTTGTTACCATTGGTAATACAGTACCTTTTACATGTTAGATTTACTTTGATATATTCTACTTTGTTGATTGAATTATAAAATAACTTGTTAGCGTTTGATTTGTATATTGAGTTTTTGTTAACATTATTTTTCAGTCTTTTCTTGATTCTCTAATTGTATATTATTGTATATTATTCAATGAATCCTGTAAAAACTGTTCGTCTTGGTTTTTTCACTAACAAAGGTTTTGGGCCCAGGATTACGTTTTGAATATCAATAATAATAAATAATAAGTAATTAGTTAATTGCGAAAAAAAAAATGAGTTCGTCTTTATACCAAATCCATAAACTTTCTAACGAAAACTTCGATTGTTGGAAGATTCAAATGAGGTCGGTCCTCATACATTCTGGTCTTTGGTCACATGTTTCTGGAAGCAGCCCTAAACCTGAGGCTCAAGCAAATGGTGCGAATGCAGATGAGATTTCCAACTGGACGCAGAGGGATGAGAAGGCTCTTGCAACAATTTTGCTGTGTGTACAGTCAACACAGTTGAGTCACATCAAAAATTCGACATCGGCAAGGGATGCATGGCTGAAGTTATCGGGGGTACATCAACCTAGCGGCCCCGCTAGGAAGGTAACACTTTTTAAAAATCATTAAAAGTAGAAGAAAATAGTTCAATCTCCGATCATTTGATTAAGTTTTTCGATACGGCCGATAAATTGATAGAAATTGATATAAAGATTCAGGATGAGTTGCTCGCTATCATTTTACTATCAAGTTTACCAAAAAGCTTTGAGAATTTCGTGGTTGCAATTGAATCCAGGGATTTGTTGCCCTCTATAAGTGTGCTAAAAACAAAGCTATTGGAAGAAGGGAAGCGAAGGCATGAGAATCCACAAGAGAAAAGTGAGTTTGCATTTCTAATGCAACGGCAGCCAAATTCACATGATAAGAAACATAAGCGTGTAGTAAAAGGTAAATGCTACAATTGCAATAGACGGGGGCACTTTGCATCAGCATGTAGAGCACCTAAAAGCTCTCCTAATAAAAATGTGACGTCATCGTTTGGCATGCTTAATATGTGCAGTTCTTCTGTTTTCTTAATATGAACAACTGGGTTTTGGATAACGGTTCAACTTGTCATATGAGCTGCAATGAAAGTTTCTTCACGTCGATTCGTTCGCATAGAGAGAAAGTGCAGTTAGCAGCAGATTTTTCCATAGAATCAAAGGGAATTGGAAACGTTTTAATTGCGACAGATGAGCGATCGATCGAATTGAAAAATGTACTTTTTGTTCCGCAATTGCAAACTAATTACATTTCAATCTGTAAGGCAGCTGAGAATAATCATTTCGTTCAGTTCTGTAAGGACGGAGCAGACATTTATGATGACGAAAATAACATAATTTTGCATGCAGAAAAGTGCGATGATTTATATTTGTCAAATATAAAATATAATTCGAACATTTGTTGCATGAATAAAGTAGAGAACAATTATTTGCTATGGCACGCACGTTTTGGCCTTCTTAACTTAAAGAGTTTGAACGATTTATATAAACATGAAATGGTTAGAGGATTACATTTGGATAGTGCTCCTCGACAAATTGATTGTGAAGTTTGCTATAAAGGAAAGTTATGTAGTTCAGTTTTCCCAAAATATAATGAGATAAGAAGTCAACAGATCTTGGAAATTGTGGACCAATGAGGAACAATTTGCTAGGAGGTGCGAGATATTTCACTCTTTTTATAGATGACTTCAGTAGAATGGTGTTTGTTTACTTTCTGAAAGCGAAGTCTGATGTTTTAAATGCATTTTAAAGATTTAAAGCTGAAGTTGAGCGTGAAACTTCTCATAAAATAAAAATACTTAGAAGCGATAACGGACGAGAGTATGTCAACGCCGAATTCTCAAAGTATTTAGTCTCGGAAGGAATCAAGAGACAGTTAAGTGTGGAGTACACTCCACAACAAAATGGTATTGCTGAACGTGCAAACAGAACTATGATAAAGATGGCAAGGTGTCTTCTCCTGGATAGTAACTTACCAGATTTCTTGTGGGCAGAATCAGTCAACTCTGCTGTGTATCTTCGAAATCGTTCTCCAACCAAATTCCTTAATTCTAAGACTCCATATGAAACTTGGTATGGTGTGAAACCAAATGTTGAACACCTTCGCGTTTTTGGATGTAAGGCATACAAATTAGATAAACGCCCGGGAAAGTCCAAATTTCAAGCCAGAGGTGTAGAATGCGTTATGGTTGGCTACTCTAGTGAGTCGAAAGCATACAGGCTCTATGATCCGAAAACTAGGAGTGTATGTAAGAGTAGGGGTGTAAAATTTTTAGAAAATTCCATAAACATTGGCAAAAGAAGAATGAAGATTTGATGCTTTTGAACTTTGAAGATAATGAGTTAAAAAAGGAAGATACTTCTAAAAATATAAAGAAAAATTGCTCAAGTGATAGTGAAGACTCTTTTGAAAAGGATTTCGGAGATGATGAAGGTTGTTATGTCGATGTTGATGGCATTGATGGTAATGTTGCAAAGAATGACGAGTGTGTTATAGAAGGGGTAGCAAAAGACGCAAGATCGCTAAGGCCACGATTGAAGGAAGTTAAATATAACTATTTCATGAATGATTTAAAATTGTCGGACAGTCCTTTAACAGTTACAGAAGCCCTAACTAGATCTGATGCTCATAATTGGAAAACAGCTATGGAAAATGAACTCACATCTCTACAAAACAATAAAACATGGGATCTCGTCGATCTACCATTTAACCGACATGCTATTAAATCTAAGTGGGTGTTTACAATAAAACGCGATAAGGACGGAAAACCTATTCGATATAAAGCAAGACTAGTTGCAAAGGGTTGTAGTCAACGTTTCGGTCTTGACTATACGGAAACATACTCGCCTGTAGTAAGATACTCCACCATTCGTATAATTTTAGCATTAGCTGTGGAAAATGACCTCGAAGTTCATCATGTTGACGTTTCATCGGCATATTTGAATGGTGAAGTTAAGGAGGAGATATACATGGAGCAGCCCGAGAGTTTTGAAGGTGTTCCAAATACCAAACAAGTTTGTAAATCAAAGAAGGCTATTTACGGGCTGAAACAATCCGGGCGCGAATGGAATAGCAAGTTGGATGAAACACTGAAGTCTCTCGGCTTCAAACGTTGCTCTACAGATACGTGTGTGTATACGAAGAATGAAAGTGGATCAATAAATATTATAGCGGTTTATGTGGACGATCTAATGATAGAATGTTCAAAGAAAAACCATGTAGCTAACATAAAACATGCAATAAACTTAGCTTCTGATATCGTCGACAGAGGTCCTGTAGGTTTTTCTTGGGTATAGGCATTGAAAGGGATAAGAAGACAGGTGATATAAGTCTTTCTCAAGAACAATACATCCGGAATCTTTTGGCTAACCACAATATGATGTCTACAAGAAAATGCAGTACTTCGTTAGATCCAGGAGAAGTTCTGAGCAAATGTAAAAATAATTCAAACAGCAAAAGGGTTAACGAGAAACAATATCAGTCACTAATTGGGTCCTTAATTTACTTGGCCGTTTCAACTAGGCACGATATTCAACATGCAGTGAACAAATTAATTAAATCAATTTAATATTGAACCATGTCAAGAGCATATGGCAGCTGCTAAGCATCTCTTAAGATACTTTTTTAATACAATTAACTATAAGCTCTTATTTAGATAAACTGGTCAAGCGCTTTGTGGGTTCGCAGATGCAGACTGGGCTTATTGTGTTATTGATCGCAAATCATACACGGGGTATGTGTTCATGCTTGCTGGCGGCTCTTATTCATGGGAGTCTCGAAAGCAAGATACAGTGGCCCTCAGTAGTACTGAGGCTGAATACATGGCGTTGGGAGCAGCTACAAAAGAAGCCAGTAGCGTAGCTAGGCGTGGGCGAGTGGGGCAATTGCCCACGGCCTCGCGCCTGGAGGGGCCTCGCGCGAAGCCGACAACCTATTGGAATAAAAATGCATAGTCATCAAATATTAACTAACGCATTGAATTACTTCCAATGAAAGATACGCTTACTATTTCAGAAATCCCTCAAAAAACTATCTTTTTGAAAATGTGCTCTCCCAGCAAAATATAGCCCCCTCTCGTTTGTAAGATTTTTTTTAAATTTGACCCAACTTACAGGCTTTAGCTTTTTTAAAAACTGCTCGGTTATAACTTCATATTTGAATCTACTTTTTTTTAAAAATACTTTTCGTTTGTAAATCACGAACACGATAGCCCTCGCTTTTTTGAAAACGAAAGTTTATACTTTGCAAACTTGATTGAAATTACATGTGATTTTATGGAGTTAAAGTGACTATTATAGCCCCATCATTTTATTAACTTAGAACCCCAATCTGCGGAAAAATTCCTAGTGGGCTGAATGTTTGTGTGCACCTTTATTACGGTGCTATTATGAAGATGTGAAAAATCGACATTGATATCGTGCCGGTTAAAAAAGTTATAGTGGTCAAAAGGTCACGAAAATCAGTTATTACCCGAAGGTCAAGAGTGGGCAAGGACAAATTGTTCGCCTTGAAATTATCTAAGAAAAAATGCCTTAAGCATTTTTCTCTCAAATTCACCCTTTTCGTCGTAGAGGGACTAGAACGCCTTTATATTTGCTCTCTTGTTTTTTTCTTCTTTCGTATGAAAATCTTCAGTTTCGTTATAAGATAAAACGATTTGTTGAACAGAAACTAAGTTTATCAAATAGGTAGCTTGGGGTCTTGTTAACAATTAATCTGAAGACAAAAGAACAGCATCGATACTAGAAATAAGCTTCTAGGTTACATCCAAAAATATGACGAGTATCTGCGAACCTTGAAAACAAATCTGGCAATTGCGATAAGGCCTACTTTCAACTTTTGAAGTGACTGAGAATCAGGATCTGAGATAAGTTCACATTTGTAAGATACAAGGCAGGAAAAGTGATTAAGCAAGCTTCAGCTTTGTCTCAGTTGATAGACTCAATTATGCAACAGATAAACCTCTTAGCGAAGCATATATTTTTGAAATACTTGAATTAACATGAGTGTCCCAGTTAAGCTTATTATTAAATATTATACCGAGGTTTTTAGCGTGATTAACAAATTCAATAGGGCAATTATTTGAAAATATAGTTGGGAACATACTTGAACAATGAACATGTCAATCCAATTTTATTTGCATCCACCTTTGCTGCCACAACCTTTTGTACAATTTCAACAAATTTTGTTTAGTACATCATCGTGTGATTTGGCCCCTTAAGACTTTTTCAGTGCGGCTTTCTTAATTCGAAGGTCTACTCGAATACGCTGCGAACCACTGCGGCTTTCAACAACAACATAATCGATGCCATCGGTCAAATTCAGTCTGATTTATGCACCAATGTCATCGAAAACTGGACTGAACTGGAAAACTTGGGTGCAACGTTTCATATCATTAAGAATAACGCTTAAGTTTTTCTAAATTAAAAATTAAAAAAAAAACGATTTGAGAAACATGAAACAAGAACCTCTACATATCAGCCTTAGGAGTTTTATCCATAGAATCAGAACTAGCTTCTAAAATAAATTACACTTCTCTTTGAGAAGATTTCAGCAGAGCAAAGAGTCGGCACAATTTGGTTTTGTGAAAATACAAATAAAAATGAATTTTTACTTTCCCGCATAGCCCGCTTTCACTTTTTTCAGTATTATACCCTAATGCAAAACAAAATATTCAAGGTAACTATTATTTATGTCCATGAAAAGGGCCTCGCGGATGAGACCTTGCCCACGCCTATATTCGGGCTTGCTACGCCACTGAAAGAAGCAGTATACTTGAGGCGTCTGATTGAAGAAGTTGTATTTAGTTCTGCATTGGGAGGTCCTACTGTACTAAATGGTGATAATTTGAGTGCACAGAACTTAGTTAAAAATCCTATTTTTCATTCACGTTCAAAACATATTGATATTAAATATCATTATATAAAAGAAATTTATAACAAGTCGTTAATTACATTAAATTTTGTCTCATCTAATGATATGGTTGCAGACATTTTAACAAAAATTTTATTGACATCAAAACATGAATATTTATCTTTGAACAAATTGAATTAAATTCAATACTACCTCTAAAAACAGTGCCTCTAAATAATATAATTTTAATTTGATAATCCAAGTCAAATTAAAATTATATTATTTAAAGGCACTGTTTTGAGAGGTAGTATTGAATTTAATTGTTAGTACCTATATTGAATTGTTACCATTGGTAATACAGTACCTTTTACAATAGTCGCCATTATGGCGTTAATTCATATATGGCCTTCGTTCGTTGTCAAATGTATGCGATTTTTATAAATCATATTGTCTCCTCATTAATAATAACCTTTTTATATTTTAAATATTTCTGGATTGTATGAGGTAGTAAATAAATCTCGGCCTTTCAATTGATCTGATTTAACCTGTTATGATATTAATAATTATGATGGAGAGTTTTGTCACGGAAATTTATTATATTAAAATTAAACTGAACCTAATAGTTTAATTTTAATATAATAAATCTCCGTGACAA
>CAKKXW010000005.1:48089444-48116359 GCA_920937365.1 Sphaerophoria rueppellii
ATTTCTAAATTTCTTAAAATAATTAATGTTTATTGTTTCATGTCCTTAACAAAATTTTCTTAGCCATCCTTTCAGTTATAAAATCAACTGAACTCACGTATTTTTTTTTTCTTTTCTTCAATAGCTCGACAGAGCAACATAAAACAAAAACTATACGTGCCCGTGAACGATTTCGAAGAGTGCGCTCAAAAATTTGCAACTAAACGCGTACAACTTTCAACATCACAATTGTGTGCAGGTGGACGTTTTACAGAAGACAGTTGCGATGGTGATTCCGGCGGACCGCTTATGAGCGGAGAAGACAACACCAATTATGCTATAGAAGGAATAGTATCCTTTGGTAACAAATGCGGACTTGAGAATTGGCCAGGCATCTATACGAAAGTGTCTGATTATGAATCCTGGATAAGGAACACCCTCCGGCCTTGAAAAAAATCGTGCATTTATTCAAATAATAAAAACAAATTAATTATTTTGAAAAACAAAACTCTGTTAAACTAAAGTGAAAGAAAAAGGAAAACAAATTTTAAGTACAATCTTAATCACACACATATTTTACAAACATTCTTTAATTATTAGAATAAAATCATGCAACCAGATTGTCTTTCAAGTGAGGAGTTTTGAACCCAGTTGTTTTGCCAAACCGAAGCACCAGCGCAGGGGTTCGCTAGGGTAATTCTTCTTTGGATCTCCACTAAGATGTCGTTTGTGGGATTGATGTTTGTAACAAGGTAGCTACCTCGAAATTGCTGCTTTTTTGTTGATAGCATGTGCCTTCTTTGTTTTGTCCTCATTCACTTCAAGACCAACGAGTTTCGCCTGTTCTTAAATCACTATGAAGGCTTCAAGCACAGCGTTTAGCGTCATGTGGCACAGTTGAATCAGTTTGTTCGGGACCCCGAATTCAGACATCGCCATCATAAGCTCTTGGCGGTGGATGCTATCATAAGCAGCTTTGAAGTCGATGAAAAGATGGTGGGTTTCGACTTGAAATTCGTTGGTCTTTTAGAGAATCTACCTCAGTGTGAAAATTTGGTCTATCGTTGTTCTGCCTGGCCTAAAGCCACACTGGTACATGCCAATTATTGTGTTGGAGAACGGTTTAAAACACTTGTAACGGAACCATTGTTCCCCCTCTCCATCCTATACCACCTTTATGACCTTAGGTCTACAGGACCCTAAGGCCGGTCCAGGCAGCAGGATGGAGAAGGTATCCAGCTACGGCTACGTGGCATGCTTGCGTGCCTTAGGCTTTGCTCGACGGAGGGGGGGGGTTCTTATAGCCGTAGCGTGGATGTTGTTACTGTTACTTCTAACATGCCAATTCAACGATAAGGTTCCAAAATAATGGGACCCGAAGATGAACTTGTAGAGGGGAAGGACGTGTCACTGAAGGGAGAGCGCGGGAAGTCTCCTCTCTCTACCAGTCCTCACATCATACTCACCATGACCAATATAACCAAATCATACACTCATATCAAATAAAAAAAAAAAAATCTTCATTCAATAATCATAGAAATCATTGATAAAATTAAATATGTATGCACGTAAATTTACAATACAAAGAAATACAAAATTAATAATGATTTGACTAGTCCTGCTTCGCTGTCGTCATTAGCTCTCTCGACATTTTGCGCATTCAGCAGCTCTTGGTATTGGTGCTTGAAAACATCTAAAATTCCTTGTGTTTCGGTGGCTAGGTTTCCTTCACTGTTTCAAAGAGCCTGTGTCCCGGTTCTGAAACCAAAAACTAATTGCTTCGACTTTTTAAAGAAACGTCTGGTGTTGTTCTTATCTTGGCCAGAGACTCCTCAAGAACTTTGAGCTGAGAAATTGCAGATGGTCTTTTCTTCCTACGCAGGGTAGTTTTGTCATATCTCTTTTTTGTTTGGTACTCTTCTCTTGCTGCTCTTGTTTTCCGTTGCAGCATCTGCAAACGTACATTTTCCGTCTCTATTTTCAGGGGTGGCTGGTAACCTATGGAGGTCTCGGCTAGAGTTTTTTATCATTTCACGATATTGATTCCACAAGATAATGACGTCTGTGGTATTTGGGAGGACGGCGGAGAGTCGATCACTCAGGCGCTCACTGTAGTCTCTGGCATTATCCGATGTTGAAAATCTTTCTTTGGGCTGCATGTTTTTTTTTGTCGTTTTATAGTAAAGCTCTAAACTTAGCCACATGTTGCATGCGTGCCCCTTGCGCCGATTAGCACATAGTCGATTTCGTTGGTGGTTCGACTATCCGGAGATCGCCAGGCTACTGTGTACATCTTTCGTCTCAGAAACATAATGCTACTTATCACCGTATTATGAGCTTCAGCAAAGTCGTCCTTCCCAATTTTTGCATTAAAATCTCCTAATACAATTTTGACGTCGTACTCTGGGCAGGCTCCGCAGGCTCTATCCAGGAGGTCGTATAAAAACCCTCTTTGCTAGACTCCTCAACATCATCGCTATTTTTCTTATCATCAATTATGGCAACCCTGACTCACGGTTGTATTGATTGTTTTCTTCCCATTTTATATAGATTGTAGATTTTAAGTCGGCATTTTGTAGAGTGCCTAGGGCTGCATTTTTGGTAATTCCGGCCCTGTTTTGTCTCCGGATTTTGAAGGCGCCAATGTTCTCAATAGAGGATTATAGTTAGAAGGAAGAGAAAATAACTATTTTTAATTAATTTAATGAAATCGCACTATTTGCATAGAATTCACTAGTAATACTCAGTTTTAGTACCGACAGACTACGTATATATGGGATTTTCTTATGTCTGGATTTTTGTTTAATGTTTCCATATGGGGATTCTAAAACGCCACTCTTCGCGCACTAGAAGATGTGACAAAATTTGTAATTATAACTTAACTCGTGTTAAAACGCATTTTTTCATAATAAAATAAAATTTAAAAAGTTAGCACGATTGAGAAAATGCATTTTAACACTAGTTTAAATAACAACTGTTTGCCCAATCCTGAAGAAAGGAGACCCTCTAAACTGCACCAACTACAGAGGCATCAACCTCCTAAACATCGCCTATAATCTCTTTTCTGCAGTACTATGTGAACGCCGCCGGAAGCCGTTTTTCAACAAACTGATAGGAAAGTCCACCATCGATCAAATATTAACATTACGGCAGATCCTGGAAAAAACTCAAAAACTCCAAATCGACACCTAACAGGCCGCGTGTGACAATATCTATAGAGAAGAACTGTATAAAGTCATGTTTATGTCCATGCATGAATTCAAAACCAATGTTCACATATCCTTTTGCTTCCTCTATCCTTTCCCTAATACTCGCAATGTGCTCTTGGCATATAAGTGGTAATGATTATTGATTGAATTATCATAAAAAAAACAAAAAAATGTCCAGATTTGGCATCCTCATTCATCTAAGCCGGCTGACAATTGAGAACTTGTGCTGCTCGGTAACGACCTCACCGAAGCCTTCGATGTCAAAAAAGGCTTTAGACAAGGTGATGCAATGTCATGCCACTTCTTTAACATCATATTGAAACGAACAGTGCAGAATTCCCACATCAACACTAGAGGCACTATTTTCCAGATGTCTGTGCAACTACTCGCGTACTCTGATGACAGTGATATCATTGGGAGAACGCAGTGTGATGTCAACAGTGCTTTTGCGAGTATACAGACAGAGGCTGAAGAAATGGGCTTAGCGGTTAATGAGGGCAAAACAAAATATATGCTGTCATCGAGAAGGGACATCCAACATCGACGTTTTAGACAAACCGTCGCGATAGACGCATATAATTTCGAGGTAGTACTTTACTTTTTTACTTTGGCTCCACTATCAACGCGGACAACGACATCAGCGCCGGTATCAAACGAAGAATAACTCTAATCGCTGCTTCTTCGGGCTAAGAAGGCAGTTGAGTAGTAAAGCCCATTCCGAACAAGTAAGTTGATGCTCTATAAGATCCTCATCATCCCCGTTCTGCTATATGGTACAGACGCATGGACTCTGTCAAAAAGGGATGAGAACGTCCTAGTCTGGTAGGAGAGAAAAGTTCTACGGAAGATCCATGGTCCATGACTCTATAAACGGTTAATGGAGGAGAAGATTTAACGACGAACTGTACGGGCCGTACGGCGACACTGACCTACCTAAAAGAGTGAAAGCACAGATAATAAATTTATACAGATGTCTCACCCTTATGGCGAGAAATGATATATGGAACTGAAAGCTACCAAAAAAAAAGCTTTTTCCAAAAGCTTTAACACATTCACTTTATGCATGCAAAATCAATTTTGGCTCATCTCATCTCCTATAAATGAATACTTCGGCAAAGAAAAAAGCTACCGAAAGCTCCTTGTCTGTTAAGGCTTTGTCTGTTAAGGGCAAAAACTGATTCATTTTTTTCTGCAGGGATGAGACATCTGTATAAATTAATTATCTGTGGTGAAAGTTTAAAGACTCAGATGGCTTGGTCACGTGAGGAGGATGAACACCAATACTTCGGCCCGTAAAGTCCTCCCCAGAGTGAAGGTGCGTGAAGGTGCAGTAGAGGAAGACCAAGGCTCAGGTGGTGCACGCAAGTTGAAGACGTGGGAAACTGGAGACAGCTTGCTAGGGACCGAGCTATCTGGTGAGGTTTGTTGGTTGAGGCCCACTTAAGTAAGTAAATAAGTTAAATAAATCAAAAATCTCATTTCGAGATTTAAAAACTGACAAATATCATTATTTTTATTTAAATATTTTTTTCTCGAATAAGCTAATCGCAGAAACATGCTAATTATATTTTTCAATTCTTCGACGAATCTTAGTTTTTTGTTGAGTTAAATGATCTACAGAAGATGAAACAAAAAATAAAAAATAAGTAAATTTTTAAGACAATAACAACCATTTTCTAAAAAAAATTAATAATATTCATTTTCACCTAGAGTAGTAATAATCCTTATTTCTTCATTGTTTTATATTCGATATAATCCAGTCCATATACTCCGCTACACGTGTATAAACTCCAGGATAGTTTTCTAAGCCACATCCTCGGGCAAAAGAAACGATGCCTTCAATCGCCCACTTTTTTTTGAAAACCATTAACGGACCTCCTGAATCTCCATCGCATGTATCTTCAATAAACTTTCCTCCCGCACAAAGTTGTGAATCCAACAAATATGTTTTCGCTCTCTTATATGAATTCTGACAGTCTACTTGCCCATTCACGGGTAGAGAAATTTTCAACTTGATATTACTCCTTTTCTCTGAAAGGAAGTTGAAGACAAAAAAATTGTAAATACAAAAAGGTATAATACACTTACATTAACTTTAGAATACAGTACCTTTTAGTGTTCGACCCCATCCAGCAGCTACCAAGTTTTTACCGACTTCACTGCGATTGAGTTCTAATACCCAAGGCATGCAAACCGGAGATATAAATGAAGTAAATTGAATTTCATCTTTCAATCGAATCAGAGCAATGTCATTATGCCGATGGCGACTTTTTATGTTGTGATTCGGATGAATTATAGTTTGCTCGATATAAACATTAATAACAGGGTCAGCACAATCAGTTCCAATGCAGTCTATACCGTCGTTATCAGTATCGTATTCTCCCAAGCGAATGTTATGACTTATCGATCGATACAGAGTGGTTGCAATATTGATAATTTTAAATTCATTTTTGTAAGTATAGGTACTTTTTTTGTGAATACTTACATATTCTTTCCAACGACGCAATGAGCTGCAGTGAGGATGTATCTCGAATTGATAAGACTGCCAGCACAATAAAACTCTGGTTTTTCGTCTGTTCCTGAAATGTTGCCAAGAAAATGTTTAACATGATTTTTTCTAGTATTCGACGAATTTTCGTGTAAATAATTAATTTATTAAACTAGCAATTTATTATTCCTCTGCACCGAAATAGGCAGAACTGCAAAATAGTGCAATCTTTTGGTATTAAATCGTCAAAAGTCCCTTTCATTGAACTGAATTTTGGGAATGCATTTACAGTCCTTATGGCAATAGTTTGACTTCGAAAAAAAATCCCGTTTAATTTTGAAGTCTTTTGTAAAAAAAATCATTTAGAGCAGTTAAAAGACTTAAAGTCAAAAGAATGCATTACTTTTTTACTACTTCCATTCTTGGAAATCTTTGGAAAGTCTTTTACATTCTTTGCAGTCACTAAGTCGTTTGATTGTATTCAATGTAATGCAGTCATTTGACTGCTTTTGGAGTCTTTACACTGATTGAAGTATTTTAACTGGTCGAAGTCTTTTATTTGGTTGAAGTCTTTTTACTGCTTGAAGTCTTTTAATTGCTTGAAGTGTTTTAACTATTAAAAGTCTTTAGACGATTTAAAGCACTTAAAATACTTCAAGCACTCAAAAGACTTCATGCACTTAAAAGACCTTTACATTTATGTATTGACTGACATGAAGTCAAAATATTCAAAAACTATGTCTTTTTAATCTTTTGACTGCAAAACAAAAATGATTTCATTCTTTTTACTCTGGAAATAGGTATCCATCGTTTCCCTTTTGGTTGTAAGTAAGACTTAAAGGTAAACAAAAATCAAATAGTCCGATAAAAGGATATAAAAACTCAATTGTTGTAATGCTTGTGGCAGGGATAAGACTAATGCGAGTTCTGGTTTGAAAACTGAAAAAGCAAATTTCACTTCACTGATCTTTTTTGATGACCCTTACCATAATTAAACAACGCCATCCAAGGGAACTCATCAATTTCAGTTTCTTTTCCGCTATAGATCTTACTTCCACTCGGTTGATCACCGCAAATTTCAGGACCGGGTAATAAGTCGTTACTAAACCGTTGATTAATCATGCCATCATCAGTAAAACAAGCATCAGTAGTGCAGCAATAAAATGGAGCTTCGCCAAATCCATCAGTACAATTCGATTCGGCCAAAAACTGCTTCTCTTTAGCTGTTGCTAGTCGATTTTCCGCTAGGGCCTTTAAAACAGGACATTCTGCTATTGTTATACAATAACCCTTCCGTTTGTTGGGATTTACACAATTTTCTGTTAAATTTCAAAATACAAATTGAAACGATTTTTTTGTGCAAACATCGTCAAGCCGTTGAACTCACTATCTGCTGGTACGGATACTGCAAAGCAACAAAGTATAAATAAAATTTTGGTTAGATGCAAAGCTCTCATCTTAAAGTCCGATTCGATACTGGTTAACCTCTCTTTCAAATTGTTTTGCTTAAGTTAGAGGCTCAGTCCAAGGGGTATTCTTTAATTAGAGATGATTAATGAATCGGTAATAAAAAACAACAGGTTTCAGAGAACTTGCTTTTGTTTTGTTAAATGTGTAATTTTAATACGTCATTATGATAATCATATGACTGGTTAATCAAATAAATGCTAAGCCATTCTTCTTGTTTATTGTTAGAAAGCCTGTGTGTATGACCTTGCACTATTCATTTTTTTCATAGTATGTAATATTTTGTACAATTTACTATGCATTTTCGTTCCTTACTATGCTTATAATCTTACATTTCGTATTAATGACTGCTCGAATTTAAAAATCTAAACGTTATCCCATAAAAGACTGAGCCAGATTATAACCTTCGCAAAATATATGTATAATACTCGCTTGTCGCTTTCTATTGTGCAGATACAGATTTATGGTTCTTCGATACAACATTTTCTTTAAGTGTGCAATATGGTGAAGGTCCCCACATGGGAATTAATTTCAGCTCAAGTGGGAAATATCTTCACTTTTTTCTGGTGGAATTATATCCCAACTATGCGGAATGATGTAGAACGTTAAGGATAAACAAAATTTATACTTTTCAAATCAGAAATGGTCCAAATGTTAAGAAATTTGTACAAACACACAATTTCGTTTCGGAACGTTGGTGGTTTAGTGAACCTCTCATAGAACCATTTTGTTTTTTTTTTTTTTGTTATAAGATTTTCTCAAAAAATATTAGTCCGATAAGCTTATTTACTTTTCAGAACGTACCCTTAATCGTAATACCAGCGTCTCCAGAAATGTTCAGTTCACCCTCGAGCCCAACTTCGGAGGTGCGGTCATATTCAGAGAATCGTTCTTTAGCAGTACTACACGAATGTGGAACTCTTTTCCACACTCTGTCTGCCCCAGTCACTGCAATGTTCAAAAATTCAAGACCAATGTTAACTGACACCTCATCCTAAACCCTGTCCATCTTTTCCACTTTCCCTAACGCTCGCACTGGAATAAAAAGGGATATAAGCCCCTTGAATGCGTGCTCATAAAAAAAGAAAAAAACGTAGGTACGTACATATTGCTAAAAGAATATGTTGTAAATATTTTTAAACTTCTTTTTCAAAATTTTATACCTCAAAAACGGATCAATATTAAACATTGAAATTTAAATGTAAGACGTATACTAACATGTTCTTGCATTGTTAGTGCATACCTATCCATATTTATTTTAGGACGTTTTCGAAAAATCTACCGAACTATTTTTTTATCGAAGGAAAAAGGTCCCAAGGGAGCATATTACCCTACAATATTTTGTCTTGTCCGAACCGAACCTATGTATGTACGCTCTAGCTTTCATCCATAGTATCATCGGTGCAAAAATAAAAAATTAGAGCTTTCGTGCTTAGCTTGTAGGTATATTATATTTCGGTTTGCTATAATTTTGCTTATACCATCCAAAATTCATCAATCTTGACAGTAGATGGCGCAAGCATTCCAGTGTCGATGCATGAAATAAATCATTCCCTTATTCTCTGTCCACAGAAAGATACCATGTCTTTTCTTTTTGCAACTGTTGTCATCGAACTGTAAAAGCACAAATTTGGGTTTCGGTTAAATATTTTTTATAAATATGTCGTTAATGAGAAAAGACTGAAAAAATTCATGACTGTTCTGTTGGACGAATTTTCTATTCTATTTTCTTTACCAAAAGTAAAAGATTTTTATCCTCTACTAGGATTTTTGATTTTCTTCACTGAACAACTTTCGGTTTTCAACACTAGACTTTGCAAACTTCCTAAGCTTTCGAAAAACAGTAGATTTTGAAAGTGAATGAATGAGTAAGACGACACGTGGACCCACGTCGAAGCATTGTAGACACGAGTTTTCCACATGCTTCAGTCGTAATTTTTTAACATTCTGCTTGCAAACCAGCCTTTAGCTCCCGAATGCCTGTGGAATGAGGAACGCCGGCTTCTCAGGAAAAAAAAAGAGAGAGCATGAGAAGCGTCAGATCAAGGATGTTGAGAGAGCCACCAATAGTAATGAAGTTCGGAGGTTTTATAGATAAGCTAAACAGCTCAAGCTCATCGAGCAAGAACCGATGCCTGCAGAGATAAACAAGGGAACGTCATAGTATAACGGCGACGACGAACAAAACACCGCCTTCAGACAGTAACCTTACATCGGCCACGATGATAGTCAACAATTCCGTGAACCCGACCTAGAAGAAGTAAAAACGGCAATATCAAGGCTGAAATCCAACAAAGCCGCTGGCGACGAGGTCAGAGGAATGCATGCCCGATGAATGGACCCTCAGCATTGTTTGCCCGATGCTGAAAAAGGGAGATCCTCTAAACTGCGCCAACTAAAGAAGAATCATTCTACTGAACGTCTGAAGCATTTCGTCAACAATCTGATTGGTCCTTATCAATGTGGCTTCAGGCCAGGAAAGTCAACCATTGACCGAATATCCACCTTGCGGCACATCCTGGAAAAGACCTATGAACTCCAAATCGATACCCACCAACTTTTCATCGATTTTAAAGCCACGTTTGACAATGTCTATTTAGACCAACAATATAGAGCAATGTTAAGTTTTGGCATCCCAGAAAAAATCGTCCGTCTGTGTATGATGACAATGGAAAACTCACGATATCATGGTCGGAAAAAACGTAACGGACGCATTTGATGTCCAAAAAGGTTTAGACAAGGCGATTTCTTCTTCTTCTTCAAAATCATTCTTGAAAAGATTGTGCAAAACTCCAATGTCAATACCAGAGGCACAATCTTACGCAAACGATATTGACATAATTGGAAGAACACAGCGTGATGTCAGTGGAGCGTTCGTAAGTCTTGAGACGGAAGCCAGGAAGATGGGTCTATTTGTTAACGAGGGCAAGACCAAGTTTATGCTGTCAACAAGAAAAGACAACCAACATCGACGACTTGGAGCAAACGTCATTATAGACAAAATTAACTTCGACGTAGTTAAGGACTTCGTCTACCTAGGATCCCCTATTAACTCAGACAACAACACCAGCGTTGAAATCAAACGAAGAATCACGCTGATTAGTAAAGTCCTCTACCGAGCAACTAAAGTGACGCTCTACAAAACCCTAATCATCCTGGTCCTAAGGGATGATGCAGAGACATGAAAACGCTTTGGGCTGCTTTCAGAGAAAAATTCTTCTTTTGACCCTGTCTGCATAAATGGAGAATGGAGACGAAGATTCAACCAAGGACTGTGCGAAATGTTCAGCAACACTGACCTAGCCAGAAAAGTAAAGGTCCAACGACTACGATGGTTGATATACGAATGGAAAACAATGTTCCGGTTCGTAGAGTCTTCGAATCCAACCCGAAAAGACTTCGCAGAAGAGAAAAACCGCGACTCAGGTTGAGCACACAGGTGGTAGAGGACCTGAACCAACTTAGTGTGCGAAACTGGAGACAGCTAGCTAGAGACCGAGCTGGCTGGAGACGTTTGTTGGATGAGACTTTGGTCCGACCTGGACTGTGGCGCCGCCATATAAGTAAGTAAGTAAGTATTGCCCGGAGGTCAATTGTGGTCAAGGACAAATTGTTCGTCTCAGGCATATTTCTGTAAAATTAACCGTTCTTAGAATAGAGGGACTAGTACGCGCTTACATTTGCTCAATTGCAAGATATTATTTTAGCTAACTGCGTTGATGTTTACTATGTTGGCGAAAAAAAAAATGTTCCACAATTTCCTCTGTATGTAGTGTATAACAATTGCTTGCGTTTATTACATAAATTACAACCAAGTGCTCTTATTTCGACTGTCTTTACTCAGCAAAGGGTCAACTCCGGGTGAGGGTTGCGTACAACAGTATACTGGATATCTTGGAACAAAATCACTACTTCCCAAAGGATTTCTTTCTTCTTCGTTAATATCCGCTCGAATCATAAAAAGAGCTTCTTCGTATGATGGAGGTGCTAAAATAGAAAATAGAAACTTTTTATAGGAATATATTTATAATGAAAACAACGTGTTGAAATAAAACTTACGTATTTGAAAACTAGCTCTAGAAGAGTAGTCAGAAGAAAGACGTTCGGGAAGTAAATTTCTAGATACTGTAAAAACTTGTTCTTCAACAGAATTTGTGACTTCAGATCTCGGAGGAGCAGTTGCTGGGTGCCTATTCGAATCAAATAATGGTTGTTGGTTTATAACCCCGACAATTGGAACGTTTCCGATAGTAATAGGTATTGTCACAATAGGATTTTGGTGAAACTGTCCAATTTTAGCTTCAACTTCGATTTCATATGATATTTTAATAATTTTACACAAATTAAAACAAGTTGGTGGCGTAGCTGGCACTCTTATAACTTGTGTAATGGTCCTTGTTGTTTTTGAGTTAATTGCACCGCCTTTGATATTGAATAAATCCATTCGTTCCAAGTGCGAAATCATTTTGGGATGTTGACTAAAAAGTGTTACTAACATTACAAGCGATGTATTAATATCTATCACTCGAACAGGACTTTCATTTGTAATTGTCACTGTGGCTATTATATCTTCTCCTGGAACATATCCTGTTTGTGGAACAAACACTTTTAGTTTCAGGGGCAGACTGCTGCAAGGCCTACAGCAAAATGTTTTGAAGGTCTCTTGAGAAGCTGGAACCTGTACGAGAATTATTTGCTTTCGTTAAAAAATCAGATTTCAAATCATAATTCCTCACTCTAAGGATTGGTGAATCGTAGTTCAGATCAAATAATTTCAAGACAGTAAATCCACGTGAGTACGTTTGATCGAATTTCCATGGGCGTGAAAGAATTATTTTAACCAAATAACGTATATGACCACATTTACCTTCAAATGACGATGGACACTGTGGAGGGAGTGAACACGAAAAAGTAAAAGTGTGCGATCCAGGTTGAATTTCAACTGTTCCACCTGCATTAATAATGTAAAATTGTAAACAGTCCTCTTGAAATTTTGCAAAACTTTAATAAGCAGACCATCTTCAGACCCCAAAAGATATGTTGTTGTAGCTATGTAGTCCTCTCTTCCATGATAGGTGTTGTGTTCGTTTTGTGAGTTTGTTTCTTTTTTAGCTTTCACTTGTTCATTTTCGGTCCATTTTGTACGAGAAAAACCATTAATTTTTAAAATGAGGCCTATAATAAAACAAAATAAAATAATATAGAGAATGTCTTTATTTTGAGACGATTATGTATGGTAAGTGAAAATATCTGTCATTAAAATGCTCTCAAAGTTTCTCAGATTATTTCAAAGAATGCAGTTTTTGTACAACGCAATACAATACACAATAATAATTTGTTAACTTAATACAAGTGTGTGTAAGTATTCTACGTAGACAAATTTGGTAAAAGAATGTATGTACTTATACTGTACTTAAAACTCCAAAATTAATTCATATTTAAATGAAAATCTAACAAACCTTTTATAATTTTAACTTTGTCTGTTGTTAAAATAATGCTACCAGATACTTGCTCTCCAGCAAAATAAGTCCCATGTAAATTTTGATCAAACACTATTTGACATGTCACCACCATTTTTATAAACAATACACTGTGTTGAATTTCTTTTTTGTATCATCAAACAAAAGTTTCGGTTGACATGCTACTTCGCAAAGTGTGTGGCAGCAAATAAATTGAAACTAAGAGTAGATATTAAATTATCAATATGTTATCAGTTAAAAGTGAAATGTGGTTTACATAGTTAACTGATAAACGCAAAAGCACTTGCGCATTGATTGCAGGTGGAAAAGTATGACTAATATTATTAATATCATAACAGGTTAAATCAGATCAATTGAAAGGCCGAGATTTATTTACTACCTCATACAATCCAGAAATATTTAAAATATAAAAAGGTTATTATTAATGAGGAGACAATATGATTCATAAAAATCGCATACATTTGACAACGAACGAAGGCCATACAACAGTATACTGGATATCTTGGAACAAAATCACTACTTCCCAAAGGATTTCTTTCTTCTTCGTTAATATCCGCTCGAATCATAAAAAGAGACTTGACAACGAACGAAGGCCATATATGAATTAACGCCATAATGGCGACTATTGCTTAAATTCGTATTCGAATGAGAAGTGACACAAATTCACATTTGTTAGTGAAAAAACCAAGACGAACAGTTTTTACAGGATTTATTGAATAATATACAATAATATACAATTAACAATTAGAGAATCGAGAAAAGACTGAATAATAATGTTTACAAAAACTCAATATACGAATCAAACGCTAACAAGTTATTTTATGATTCAATCAACAAAGTAGAATATATCAAAGTAAATCTAACATGTAAAAGGTACTGTATTACCAATGGTAACAATTCAATATAGGTACTAACAATTAAATTCAATACTACCTCTCAAAACAGTGCCTTTAAATAATATAATTTTAATTTGACTTGGATTATTAAATTAAAATTATATTATTTAAAGGCACTGTTTTTAGAGGTAGTATTGAATTTAATTCAATTTGTTCAAAGATAAATATTCATGTTTTGATTTCAATAAAATTTTTGTTAAAATGTCTGCAACCATATCATTAGATGCGACAAAATTTAATGTAATTAACGACTTGTTATAAATTTCTTTTATATAATGATATTTAATATCAATTTGTTTTGAACGTGAATGAAAAATAGGATTTTTAACTAAGTTCTGTGCACTCAAATTATCACCATTTAGTACAGTAGGACCTCCCAATGCAGAACTAAATACAACTTCTTCAATCAGACGCCTCAAGTATACTGCATCTTTTGTAGCTGCTCCCAACGCCATGTATTCAGCCTCAGTACTACTGAGGGCCACTGCACACTGCCGGTCATAAGGTTAGAAGCAGGCATTTTTGAGAAGTAAAATCGACATTTCTCCCGTTACATGATGCATGAGAAAAAAAATAACTATGGTAAATGAGAGACTATTTTGTTAACAACAAAATATAGAATTTGGGTATAGGAGAGATTTGGCTAACGGAACTTTTATGACAAATTGTAAGTTAGGTCAAGAATATGCGAATATAAATCGGGTCATTAGATTAGAAGCAGTGAACAAATCAACGTTGTTTTGTGAAGTGAATAATTTTTTTTTTGGTTCAAGCGGTATATTTTATTAATTAATTGTTCTTGATTGCGTGTAAATTAAAATGGGCAAGAAAAAATGTTTGACAGTGGAGGAAAGGGCAAAAATAGATGTTTATTGCTCTGAAGGTCATTCTTGCCGTGCTATAGCCCGAAAAATAAATCGAAGTGATCATTGTGTCGGCAATTATTTAAAAAATCCGTCGGCTTACATGAAAAATTATAAAGGAAACACTTCCTCTGTCTTAACACTTCGGGAAACGCGAAATATTCTTAGAATAGCGTCAAATTCAGCTTTATCGGCGGCTAAAATTAGGGAGACAGCTAATGTTAAGGCCAGCTTATCCACTGTGAAACGCACGATTCGCCACGCTAAACACTTAAAGCAAATTGGAATTACCACAAATGATTGGCGGAAGGTTATTTTTTCCGACGAAAAAAAATTTAACCTAGATGGGCCAGATGGTTATAATTATTATTTCCATGACCTGAGGAAAGAGGAGCGGTTTTTAAACCGTCACCATAGCAGAGAAGGAGGCGTTATGGTCTTGGTAGTCCAAGATACCAAAATGACTGGAAAAACCTATAAAGCCATGCTGCAATCAGTATTGGTATTCCCCAAAATTTGCGAGATTTTTGGACCAATCCCATGGATTTTTCAGCAGGGCAACGCTCCCATACACACAGCCCGAGAGGTAAAATCCTTCATTGCAAGCCAAAACGTCCACTTGCTGCCTTGGCCACCATATTCCCCGGACCTTAACATAATTGAAAATGTGTGGGGCTGGCTTACATGTAAGGTATATGAGGGAGGGAAACAATACCATGACAAAGAAGCCCTAATTCATGCCATCAAATTGGCCTGGAGTGAGATTTCATTGGACTACTTGGAATCTCTTTATAAATCCTCAAAAGAGAATTTTTGAAGTTATTTTGAAGACTGAAGACAAAGCGCTTGACCAGTTTTTCTAAATAAGAGCTTATAGTTAATTGTATTAAAAAAGTATCTTAAGAGATGCTTAGCAGCTGCCATATGCTCTTGACATGGTTCAATATTAAATTGATTTAATTAATTTGTTCACTGCATGTTGAATATCATGCCTAGTTGAAACGGCCAAGTAAATTAAGGACCCAATTAGTGACTGATATTGTTTCTCGTTAACCCTTTTGCTGTTTGAATTATTTTTAAATTTGCTCAGAACTTCTCCTGGATCTAACGGAGTACTGCATTTTCTTGTAGACATCATATTGTGGTTAGCCAAAAGATTCCGGATGTATTGTTCTTGAGAAAGACTTATATCACCTGTCTTCTTATCCCTTTCAATGCCTATACCCAAGAAAAAACCTACAGGACCTTTGTCGACGATATCAGAAGCTAAGTTTATTGCATGTTTTATGTTAGCTACATGGTTTTTCTTTGAACATTCTATCATTAGATCGTCCACATAAACCGCTATAATATTTATTGATCCACTTTCATTCTTCGTATACACACACGAGCAACGTTTGAAGCCGAGAGACTTCAGTGTTTCATCCAACTTGCTATTCCATTCGCGCCCGGATTGTTTCAGCCCGTAAATAGCCTTCTTTGATTTACAAACTTGTTTGGTATTTGGAACACCTTCAAAACTCTCGGGCTGCTCCATGTATATCTCCTCCTTAACAACTAGTCTTGCTTTATATCGAATAGGTTTTCCGTCCTTATCGCGTTTTATTGTAAACACCCACTTAGATTTAATAGCATGTCGGTTAAATGGTATATCGACGAGACTAAATACTTTGAGAATTCGGCGTTGACATACTCTCGTCCGTTATCGCTTCTAAGTATTTTTATTTTATGAGAAGTTTCACGCTCAACTTCAGCTTTAAATCTTTTAAATGCATTTAAAACATCAGACTTCGCTTTCAGAAAGTAAACTAACACCATTCTACTGAAGTCATCTATAAAAAGAGTGAAATATCTCGCACCTCCTAGCAAATTGTTCCTCATTGGTCCACAAATGTCAGTGTGAACAATTTCCAAGATCTGTTGACTTCTTATCTCATTATATTTTGGGAAAACTGAACTACATAACTTTCCTTTATAGCAAACTTCACAATCAATTTGTCGAGGAGCACTATCCAAATGTAATCCTCTAACCATTTCATGTTTATATAAATCGTTCAAACTTAAGTTAAGTTAAGAAGGCCAAAACGTGCGTGCCATAGCAAATAATTGTTCTCTACTTTATTCATGCAACAAATGTTCGAATTAATATATATAAATCATCGCACTTTTCTGCATGCAAAATTATGTTATTTTCGTCATCATAAATGTCTGCTCCGTCCTTACAGAACTGAACGAAATGATTATTCTCAGCTGCCTTACAGATTGAAATGTAATTAGTTTGCAATTGCGGAACAAAAAGTACATTTTTCAATTCGATCGATCGCTCATCTGTCGCAATTAAAACGTTTCCAATTCCCTTTGATTCTATGGAAAAATCTGCTGCTAACTGCACTTTCTCTCTATGCGAACGAATCGACGTGAAGAAACTTTCATTGCAGCTCATATGACAAGTTGAACCGTTATCCAAAACCCAGTTGTTCATATTAAGAACAGAAGAACTGTACATATTAAGCATGCCAAACGATGACGTCACATTTTTATAAGGAGAGCTTTTAGGTGCTCTACATGCTGATGCAAAGTACCCCCATCTATTGCAATTGTAGCATTTACCTTTTACTATACGCTTATGTTTCTTATCATGTGAATTTGGCTGCCGTTGCATTAGAAATGCAGACTCACTTTTCTCTTGTAGATTCTCATGCCTTCGCTTCCCTTCTTCCAATAGCTTTGTTTTTAGCACACTTATAGAGGGCAACAAATCCCTGGATTCAATTGCAACCACAAAATTCTCAAAGCTTTTTGGTAAGCTTGATAGTAAAATGATAGCGAGCAACTCATCCTGAATCTTTATATCAATTTCTATCAATTATCGGCCGTATCGAAAAACTTAATCAAATGATCGGAGACTGAACTATTTTCTTCTAATTTTAATGATTTTTAAAAAGTGTGCCGCTAGGTTGATGTACCTCCGATAACTTCAGCCATGCATCCCTTGCCGATGTCGAATTTTTGATGTGACTCAACTGTGTTGACTGTACACACAGCAAAATTGTTGCAAGAGTCTTCTCATCCCTCTGCGTCCAGTTGGAAATCTCACCTGCATTCGCACCATTTGCTTGAGCCTCAGGTTTAGGGCTGCTTCCAGAAACATGTGACCAAAGACCAGAATGTATGAGGACCGACCTCATTTGAATCTTCCAACAATCGAAGTTTTCGTAAGAAAGTTTATGGATTTGGTATAAAGACGAACTCATTTTCTTTCGCAATTAACTAATTACTTATTATTTATTATTATTGATATTCAAAACGTAATCCTGGGCCCAAAACCTTTGTTAGTGAAAAAACCAAGACGAACAGTTTTTACAGGATTTATTGAATAATATACAATAATATACAATTAGAGAATCGAGAAAAGACTGAAAAATAATATTTACAAAAACTCAATATACAAATCAAACGCTAACAAGTTATTTTATAATTCAACCAACAAAGTAGAATATATCAAAGTAAATCTAACATGTAAAAGGTACTGTATTACCAATGGTAACAACTCAATATACTAACAATTAAATTCAATAACATTAAAATGCAAATTGCCACTCGCAGCAATCCAAATATTTTGTATAAGATATAAGTACGAGTATATGGTTTAACGAAAAAAGGATGAACGCTATTAGTAAAGCGGTCGTTAAAAACACATATTTTAAATACCTTTTATTATAAAATAAATTGAAAAACCAATGATCTCGTCACTCTTATAACTTGCAAATTTTGGAAAAAAAAATTCTAACGCCCAATTTCTTGACAAAGTTCTAGCCCTTAAAACTCGGTTTAGTGAAATTTTAGAACTCATTTGAGTTCTAAGTCATTTCTTCACCAAGTTCTAACGCGTTAGTTATTGTTAGAACTTCGATAAAATTAGACCCTCGAATTCGCGGGTCTGGTTCTTTAGAACTTGGTTTAATTACAATTTCCTTTTTTTCAACGAGTGATAATAATAATTAATAATTTTTGGAAAATAAACAAGAGCATACATACATACATACAATAGATAAAAATAAATTAAAGTGGACAATGACTTTTAGTACCTACGTTGCCAACGTTTTCCTGGAAGAACGGCCACAATTAATAAATACTCGGGACGTTACGATTTTTTCGTCTCTTTCGTCCAGAATATATGTATCTAATAATGCAACTAACAAGGATTACGTTCTTCAACTTCAACAAAAGATCTTTAACATCTACAACAACCGTAACAATTGAAATGCATTTATTATGCATATTTATGTGAAGATACAATAGCCGCACCGCTCCACCGCGCCGGGTGGAGAATTGGTGAGTTTTGAAGGTGTCTGTGCTAATGTTAATGGCAACGCCATATTAGGATATTGGGATATTGCCAATATTCAACGAGCGCATATGATTCCACCGAAAAATCCTGACGATCAGAAGCGTTTGTGTCTTTGTGAAGGGTTGTCTATGGTTAGCAAATGGCCATAGTAGAGGCGACAGCTAAAAGAATGCCAAAGCTGAAATGCTAGCCAATCATCATCAACAATTTTCTGAGTGCGTGTAAAGGACTGAGGGGACCTACAATTTAACGCCAATTCCGAACGGCTGAGTCGGGAAGCACTTTTTTTACTTGTTAGTTTAAAGGCACGAGTAAGATTTTAACCCCACATTCTGCTTAACAACCAACGCACATAAACACCACATCACAGGCGTCACAAAAAATAAACATAGATCACACATACAAAAATAACTATTGGTACACACATACCAAATAAAAACATAAGCGTAAAAAGTCAGAAATTATTTCTATTTTGTTTCGAATTGAAATAAATGCCTGTCAAAATATACTGCCGGGTGACTCAAAAGTTCCAAAAACATGCTAGAACTAGGTTCTAAAAATAACAAGTTCTAAGCGCTTAGAACTCAATGATGATTTAAGATCGAGTTCAAGAGAAGTGAAGAAATACCCGAGTTAAAAATAATTTAAAAACTAAGTTCTAAAGTAAGATCGAGATTCACTGGATCGAGTCTTAAAGGGAATTTAGAACTTTGTGAAGATATTGGGCGTGTCAATTCTTCACCAAGTTCTAACGCGTTAGAGCTCCGATTTAGAACTTAGATATAGTTAGAACTTCGATAAAATTGGACCCTCGAATTCAGGGGTCTAGTGCCTTGGAACTTGGTTTTATTAGAAATTCGTTTTTCAACGAGCGAAATAAATTGCTAACTTCATATCGGACAATGGCGGCGGCGGTGGCGTCGACCGTTCGTCAGGAAAATTTATATTTACTTTGTAGCAGTTTTCAGACGACCACGGCACCGATGTTTCGGTGGACATATGAACTGTCGGTGGATTGGCGGTTTGACACGGGGTCATTAGGGTTGTTGTAACTTTTTTTTTCAAACACAGAGCATGGAAATCGTCTCCAGGAGTCATTTTGTAGACGTCGGAATCTTGTGGCATTGCATCAGAGTCAAATGATGTTAATCTTGTAAGCAAATTGTAAAATGAAGTTAACTTCGGCGGTGGCGACAGCTGAATGAAAGCCAAAGCCTAAGTGTAAGCCACTCATCATCAACAATTTTTGAATGCATGTGAAGGACAATTTAACGCCAATTCTGAACGGGTAAGCACTTTTACTTGACAGTTTATGGGTACGAGTAGGATTCGAACTCCAAGTTCTGAGTAACAGCCAACACATAGAACTAACACGGGCATCACAAAAATAAACTTATGTACATATGTATACATAGGTAAACCGTTCACACATACGCAAAAAAATAAGCGCAAATTAAAAAATTATATTTATTTCGTTCTGATTTCAAGGAAATATTTGTCAAAAATCACTGCGCTGGGTGACTCAAACATTTTTAATACATGCTAGAACTAGGTTCTAAAAATAACAAGTTCTAAGCGCTTAGAACTCTGTTATGATTTTAGATCGAGTTTTAGAGAAGTGAAGAAATGCCCGAGTTCCAAATATTCTAAGGACTAAGTTCTAGACCGAGATTCACTAGATCGGGATTTAAAGGGAATTTAGAACTTTGTGAAGAAATTGGGCGTTAGGGAAACAATTTTCTAACATGAGTGGTCCTAAAACAAAGTTGACCAGAACTTAAATCAAAACTATCAAAGGACTCAATCTCTTAACAGTGTTTTTACAAAACATATCGATAGCTGGCACGCTTTCAATTTCAATTTCAATTTTCAATTTTTTTTTATTTATTCGTAAAGTTTATACAATAAGATACATTATCTTTTAAAACATTATAAGCTTTAATTATTATAATTTGATGTATTAAAGTATGTTGAAAATTTAAACAACTTAGAAAAAAGACATGCAGCAAATGCAACTTACAATATTAAATTCATTTTTTATTATTATTTAAGTTTTTAATAAAATGTTATTTCAATTTGAGTATAGCTATAGAAAGAAAGAAAGTTAAAAGAAAGAAAGTTAAAAGAAAAAAAGTTAAAAAGTCTCCAAGTACTCTTTGAGTTTTATCCTGAAAAGGACAGTACAGCCAATCATCCCAATAGATCGGGGAAGAGAGTTCTGCAGACGTGCCGCATTTATAAAAAATTGTCGCTCTGATACTAGAGTAACGTGTTGGCACAAGATTAAAAGATCTGACAGAACGCGTTTGATGAATCCTATCATAAAGGTACGGTGGCTGCTGTGATTGTATCACATTATTAAGCAATGTTAATGTTCTCAATTTAAAAAGGTTTTCAAGTGTTAGGCCGTATATTGATTTAGAAAACTGAGAAATATGGTCATATCTTTTTAACCCATAAACATATCTTGCTATGCTATAGTAAGCAACATTAAGCTTACGTTTGTGCTCATAATCATAATTGTAAAAAAGTTCGCAGCCATAGAGCTTTATTGGGATAAGTAGTGTTTTTGCTAACACTAACCTTGTTTTTAATGGTGTAACTTTATAGTTAGTCCACAGCATACGAGGTCCTCCGTAAACTTTTCCTATAGTCAATCTGATATGGTCATTCCAAGAAAGTGTTTTTGTAAAAGTTATACCTAAATTCTTTGCAGAATCGACAAACTTAATTTCCTTATTATCAAGGTATATTTTAGGAAAACATGATGTATCTGCAGACTTTCTTGAAATTACCAGACATTTTGATTTAAGTGGGTTTACACAGAGCCCATTTTTCTTGGACCAAATATGAATCCTATCCAACTCCTCATTTACCTCAAAAACTGCATTTTCAACAAGACCTAGAGGAAAGCTTTTCCGTATTTGAACATCATCTGCGTACATATCTATGTCGGAATTCCGCAAGCATTTAGGTAGATCATTAATGTACATAGAAAACAAAAGTGGGCCCAATATAGAACCTTGTGGGACGCCTCGCCTTAGTATGAGAGGTTCAGATACGGAGCCTTTAACTGCAACCACCTGAGATCTGCCATAAAGGTATGATTGTACTAATTTTGCAGAAGAATGAGCGAAGTTAAACTGATTTATAAGCTTGCTACACATGACATTATGATTGACTGTGTCGAAAGCCTTTGAAAAATCAAGAAAAATGAGAAATGTAACATTGTCACAGTCAACAGCTTGTCGGATATTTTCAACAAAGTTGATAAGAGCTGTGGTACAGCTATGCTTAGGACGGAATCCTGATTGATTAATGTATAACAAATTGTGGCTTTGAGTTTTGATACTGGGTTCGTTCAGATTTCATTCTTTAAACATGCCCGATGCATCGCTTAAAATGAGATTTGTATCTACAATTGGTCAGAAATAGCCCAGCTCGTATTTTCAAATCGAACAGGTTGGAATTATTTGAAATAATAATTTGGCTTCTTAAAATAATACAGGATTCTTGTAATTATTCCATTTTTTTTTTTCTTAGTAAAACAACAAAAATTCAATACAACATTTATTTACATAGCTTCAATCAATAGTTGTAGAAGGGATATCTCGGAACGAAAGAAGTTTTCTTGCTAATTGTTGGTTTCAATGATTTAACATAAGTAGCTTTCTTATACGACGGTGATGCTATAAAAATTTAAACAATCATGTTAGATCTGAAATAATTCTTTTTTAAACTGTTCTCAACTTACGCATTTCGAAACTCAAATTCAAATTTCGTCCTGTTGCTATTCGATTATTTAGTATTCCAATGATCGTACCCTCAGACATGGCATTCAAATTCGAAATGAACGGGACATTTCCTATCGTGATTGGAATAGAAACAAATGATGATTTATGCGCTCCATTGTAAGAGGCGGTAACTTCTATTTCGTATTTGATTTTAATTATTTGACAATGTTCTTCGCTTGTGGTTGGTGTTGGTGGAACCAGAATTTTATCCTTTATTTCAAAATCATCTGCTTCGAATGGTCCGAATTCCTTTTTTACAATAGGAATTTTTTCTATCCATGATCCTTTACGTTTTATTTCTGAATACTGCGCAATTAGATTTAGTGCTATTCGGACATGTCGAACCATAGTACTACTATTATTGACGACTTTCATAATGAAATTAATCGATTCTCCTGACACATAGCCGGTTTGTGGTAAGCCAAGAGACAGGACAAGTGGCTTCGAGATGCATGGACCACAACAAAAGTATTTCATGATTTCCATATTAGATGGAATCTGAAATAAAAAAGAATTATTGTTTAAGCTTAAGGTAAGAACTATAAAAAAAAAAACTAACTCGCAAGACGGGAAGACTGTTAAGATCTAACGGCTGAAGTACATTTAATTCCACGGAATGTGATTTGTTCAACAATTGCGGTCTTTCTATTATAATTTTGGTATAGTAACGTATTCGTCCGTATGTGCCTTCAAATGTTGATGGGCATGATGGCGGTAGGGGACATTCAAATTTGTAGGTGTGAGTTCCTGTTGCAAGATTTGATGTATTTTCTAATGAAAATGTAAGAAACACTTAAGTAATTTGTTCACAAAATGTAAGGCTTAATTTGACCAACCTTGAGCAATAAAACATTCTGTCGTATTCTCAAAAAACCGTTCTTCAGCACTTCGGTAATACGAACCAGATATCGATGATTTTTTATAATCTGTTGGTGCGGAATGCTCATCCCAATTAACTTTAGCATATCCACGTACGCGTAGCTTAATGCCTAAAAAGAAGATAGTAACAATAATGAATAATTTTATTCTTTGTTTTAAAACGGATTCATTGCAAACCTTTTATTTTAATTTCTTCCTCTAAGTGAATTATAGCACGACCTCTTACTACCTGTCCAGCAAAGAAGATACCCAGGGGGTTATGATCAAAGATAACTTCAAATCGTATTCCCATTTCAAGGATATTTCCTACAAAAAAATAATGTTTTTTCAATATTTAGGTTTCTATTTATAACTATTGCTTCGAAAATGATGCATTATTCAAAATCCATATAAAACATTAAATATCGAATTGAATGAATTATGAGAACTTTTGAGGGCGAACGTAAATAAACAAAAAAATCGTATAAACTTTAACCTAAATCCGGCGCTGGGTGCGAGTCTGAATTATCAATTTTACGAGGCCAAGGAAACGACAATGTAACAAATTTGAATAGCATCAATAGTGGTGTAAGAAATCTTATTAATCCCAAGATATTGACCATGTGATTATCACAGCTGGATTTTTTTGTTGGAAGTTGCATATAAAAATTCAAGCAAAAGATGGCAATTAGAGTGAATACTGGATTTGAAGCCATTACCCGGCATGATGATGATGATATAACTGTATTACCATGAACATTTCATAAATATCTGTTGGGTTGTTGAGGAGGCCATACTGGACATAAAATCAAACAAACAAAAAACAAACAATCATAAGTACATCCAGTATTTTACTACGGATGCAATCAAACTGTACACTCGGGCGTATACGTATTTGTTTATAATTTTTTTTTACTCCCTGTTCGGGAACCTTATGTTTTTTGTATCAATTGTAATCATTTTATTTATGAATTCTTCTACCGTAAAGTTTTTGATAAGTAGAAATGGATATGATTCCAAAGCTAAACAACAATCGGATGGTTGAACGAAAAATATTTGATTCCTTGAGCACAGCTAATTCGACCAAGAAATACCGTTGTAAATGCTATACTACTATTTTTGATGATGACAACACTGACATTTCTGAAATATTTGCTGTAGATGGCAAGTTTCAACGTTCCAATTCTTCAAATTATGTTTTTCCCATTCTTTTTCAAAACCTACAGGTCAACGCAAACATGCAATCAGACTGACTTCTAGAAAGATTACTTATAAAATGTTTGCCCCGTAAAATGAAGGTTAAAGACGTTTTTCAACTTCAGAATATGGAATATCATTTATTTCATATTTAGCATTACAATGAGTCTATGATTGAATATGGGTTACTTTATATTATGGTTAAATACTGGTAAGTTTTAAGGTTTAAATATATAATAGTGAATAGGGTTGTTTATTCTTAGTTCAAAGCTTAGTATCGTTCTAGTTGTTTTTGAACTCCATTCTTCTTGGCTCTACAGATGGTTGTTGGTTACCACTAGGATGAATATTTTCATTAGTTATGGCTTCAGACTGCTGACTGTGCTCCTTCTCGGTTAGTGATGAGCTTGCAACATCTGTAACTTTATGTGATGGCCAAGGCTCCACTTCCTTGAATCCGCCATTTTCCGATTTTTACATTTACCGTCAGTGTCCCCAAGTATAGGTTATTGCCCTGTTTGGGAGAGATATTTGAACAAGATTTCCAAAATTACCTTCAACTTATGTTGATCGCATTTGATCTATACGTCGTCAATGCAATGTACCATCGATATCGGTAATGAAATGAAGGTGACCATTTCGTTGAAGTACCTTAACAAATTTCCATCTGTACTCTTTATTTCGAAAAAAACGAGCCTGAAATTGATCGCCTAAGTTCGACGATAGGCGGTCGTAACAAATCTAGCTTGGTTCGGTAAGTAAATTTTAGCGTGCTATCCGCTGGACTTTCACCTGTCGTTGAGCTTATTGATTTTCTGTACAACGTGAGTAAACGATGTAATCTCAGAGTCGTTCTTGGATAAGCGTAGACTATTTTCTAAACTAGAACGAAACGCTCAGCCTGTCCGTTTGAAGAAGGATGAGCCGAAGATATTCACTTACGCGAAATGTAGTTGAGTTTAAAAATTCTTGGAACTCTTTCGGCGTAAAATTACTGACGTTGTCAGAAATAATGACCCTTGGAATACCAATTCGCGCAAACACTTCTCTTAATGCACATATGGTATGAGAGCTCGTGATTCTGCCACTCGTAATTAATTTTGTTTTAGTAACAACAATGATTAAAAAGTACCGTTAAATAAATGGACAAAATCAATGTGCAAATGCTGCCATGTATGAGTTGGAACTTCCCATAGGTGCGTGCTTACCTTCATAGATTCTTCTAAAACATTTGCACAACTTCGACAAGCCTTGACTAAATCTTCTATATCTCGATCGATTCCCAGCCAGCAACAATAGCTTCTGGCTAATGCTAACGAATTAGCGTACGCTTCATTTAGCTCCTTTAATATTGTTGCACGTAAAGACGTAGGTATAATTATACGAAGTACGCAAAATCAGTTCACTTCCATACTCTCATATATCGTGCCTTTTAAATTTGTTCCGTTTTGAAGATTGGTGATCAGCGAACACAACTCTTTATATCTTTTCGTCTCATCCAAAATAGGCTTGTGTGAAATTGGCAGGTATTCGTCTCAGATTTGATATATTTCATTAAGAATAATAGAATTCACATTGGATGTTTGCATTGGATTTCTGGAAAGAAAATCAGCATTTGCATGTTCTTTTGTATTTTTATACCTGATTGTAGATTTGAATCCCCTGACGAATTGCACATAGTGTAAAAGGTTGTGCCGTTATTAATAATAAGTTATTTGATGATGAAGAATTGTTTCGATTTCGAGGTTTGTTATCGGTAATGAGAGTAAATTCCCTTGCATAACAGTAATTGAAAAATTTGTGAAGACCAAAGAAGATATCAGTGGCCTCCTTGTCTAGCTGACGGTAATTTTCCTCTGTCTTCTTCAAACTCCTCGACACGTGAGCAATTAGTTTTTCAACCAGATCATTGAAATGCGACAAATCGCGGACAACGCAAAAGGTGAAGTATTTGTCACCAAGAAAGGGAGTTTTTCATAGAATGAAACCAAAACAATATCACACATCAATTCCTTCTTTCGACCCTTAACAGCATGTTGACACTCTACCGTCCACTTGAATGTCTGTTTCTTCTTAAGTAACTGATAAATTAGATGTAGCTTTGTTGCAAGATTTGGTACAAATCCATGGTAGTAATTTACCATGCCAAGAAATTGACGAAGCTCCGTTGATTGAGTCAGTAGTTGCACCCGCATAAACGCTTCAATTTTATAGTTGCCGTCTTTATAAAAGCCTAAACTCTTCTGAAACAATTTACACTTTTATAAGTTCAAATGAATATTGTACTTCCGAAGTACGTTCATATTTACACATTTTTCAAAATGTTCTTGGGG
>CAKKXW010000005.1:48145349-48158259 GCA_920937365.1 Sphaerophoria rueppellii
ACGACTGGGTCGTACGAACTTGCTCCTGCATGCTAAAACTAAATATTTATGATTACTTTTATGTTCCATAAATTGCAAAAAGTAGTGTTAAAATAAGAGATATACTTTAAAAATTCTGATTACACTCTTACTCACAGCTTACACTTAATTCACAAAAAAAAAACTCAATATATAAAAATAAATAGATATTATTAAAAAAATTAAAATATGAAAATGTACCTCGTAAATACATTTGAAAATCGTCGGAGCCGTTTTTTTTTTTTTAATTGATTTTATATACATACAATTTTTCAAAAATGTCTTAAAATTAATTTGGGTATGCAGTTTTCAAGACCATGTAAATATACATATTATACTTCAATTTGGATTTTTAAAATTTATCCGTTTTTGAGATACAGAATTTTGAAAAAAAAGTTTCAAAATATTTTTTAAAAATCCAAAAAAAAATTTGAAATTTTTTTGAAACGAAATATTATTTGAACAATATATAAGCACTTTTGAAAAAAAAAACTTACGCTGATCGGACTCTCAGTTTTCGAGAAAATCTAGTAACAAAAAAACGGTTCTATGGAAGGTACCGTTTTGGAGCAATACAAAATTTCTTTTTTACATAAAATACATGAACGTTTAAAAAAATAAAACTCGACTAAGTTTAAAAAAAATCATAGGAGCCGTCTTGGAGAAAAAAAAGTTTTGGTTTTTTGCCAAAAAAATCGCATGGTGGCTACCCTAAATTTGGATCTTAAAACAAAAATATGAAAATTGGGATATGACTTTTTGCTCAAACCTCTAATTTTCAAATTTGAAGTCAATCGGACCAGTAGTAAAGACTGTAGATGCCTTTAATTTTTCCGACAGACAGACAGACGGAATCGCCGGACCCACTCTTTTCGACTTCTCTATCATCGTAATGTCATATCTCATCCTCATCTCAATTTTTTTTTTTACGAATTCAATACTTGCCATATATTCTATATGTCGCAAGTAAAAAGAACCGATGACGTCGCCAAACAACACTTCTTTCTTATGCTCAATAGAACTTTCTCTAAGATGTTTATAAACAAATGCCAGCTTACAAACATTGAATGCCACTTCAAAATTCTATTTTTACTTTAATGCTTTTAACGACAAATCACGACGAATCCATTTATTAAATTAATGTCGTCGAAACTATCCGGGAAACAATTCATCATCCGTAAATACCTACCTTAATATTTACTGGTTGGTTTTTTTTTTTTGTATAATATAGACTCATGTATAATTTTTTATCACAATTGTGAGATGTGAGACGATAATGGCAAAATTGTGGATGATATCTCGTTGATATCTAAGGAGGTTCTAATAGTATGTTTCAATATTGCAATGAATATGAATATCCTATAACTATTAAGCATTGGAACATTGTTTGCTCTGCTAAAACCTTATAAACTTCGCATCAACGAAAACCGCAAAATAATAAGTACAAAAAAAAGCAAAAAGTACCTATAACAAACTTAGATGTAATACCAAAATAAAACACCATCTTTTATAAGTACATTTTTTTTGCTGGCGTAAAATCAGCTGTTTCTCCTCCTCATAGCCTTAAATTCTTAGGAGAATCCGTGAAGAACATTATACTAAAAGTGAATGACGAAACCAATTCGACCAACTCTATATGCCTTCGGCTCGTAATATCCACCACATAACACCACGGATTCAGCGACTAACAGTTCGAAAACGTTTCTCGATCAGTGCAGACAGCCGGGACATACCTCTTCGTATTTAAAGACAGCACCGTATAAATAAAAAGTATCTACGTCACTTTGCAATTTCATTTCCACGTTTTATCGGCCTGGCAATCGTATCTATAAAAAAAAAAGTAGTCCCTAACGCTACAAAATATTTATGACATTCTTTCACTTAGAGATCAAAAGTTGAAGTGTTTATTTTTACAATCATGTAAATATCTTCCCTGACGAAAACGTAGCTCTTACTTCTTCTTTTCTTCTTTGTCGTTCAAAATTTACGTATCAAGATATTTTTCCTAATGAGATACAGAAATAAACTACCACGCGCAGTAAACTTACTTGTACGCGATTTATTTTTAATGCAGCGCATAGTCGTCGCCGTTCGCGTTCTTGACGTACATTTTTTGAGTGCAGCTGTGCTTAAGACGACCGAGTGCGTGTTTTGGCCCCCCATTCTGTTATCTGCTGTTTCGTAATGGGAGTGAACGATATTTTTATAATTTTAGGTCTTTAATAACCTACAACATAGTTTGTTTAAGTAGCTGTTACATCTACATGCCGTGTTTTTATTTGCAGCAACAATATACAGCAGTGTAAAAAGTTCAGTAACCTACACCTAAGAATAAGAGGGAACTACTGAAGGATACAATATCTAATAGTGCATCTCTTTTATGTTTGAACAAAATATTGGGAGTTGTAGATCATTCATGTGCGCTATAATTTTTTAAACCGATGAAATCTATTATTATTAATTTTGTAAAAAAATGTTTTTTGGCTTTTGTGTTAATCTGAATATTTCGTTTGGTGCGGTTTATGAGGTCATCTACTAAGTATACTTCGTGAATGTTTTATTTATACCTCACACGTGATTGATGAGCAGTGAAAATCCCTTGTATTTTGCGACATTCCTATAAGAAAAAAAAATGTGTTGTTTGTTTTCGTAAACAAATGCTATTTTCTGTGTACTAATAAAAAAAAAGGAAAAAAATCCTTAGAAAAGTGAAAGCAATGGGTGCGCGGATTATTGTGTTTATAATTCTTTGCTTTACCTACAAACAGAAACAAGCATCAGATGCCCTTTTCAGTTCGGATGCACTCAACGGAAATGAGATTTCATCTCATGATGAAGATTCCATGCATATCGACAAAAATATCTGGAATTCAAAAAGCATTCAGACGTTGTCGATGTCAGAAGCGGATGTTCAAGTCACAACTAAATCTTCACCAATTCCCAAAATACACTTTGATCAAGCGGCAGATTTCCAGAAAATTACCGAAAGTAATTTACCAAGACATTTACGGGATATAGACATTGCTGCTGACGATGATGGACATCTCAGTAAAGGCAATTTCAATGTAAAGGATGAAATTGCTACTTCTCCTCAAACTGTCCACAAAAGCCACAGCGGAGGGAATGAAAACGAAGACGACGATGATGTTATCCAAAATGATTCGCCCATGACCAAGTATGGAAATTCGTTTCCATATCCGGGGACGCCAAGAAGACAATCACCAGAAAAGCTTTTGTATACAAAGGAGATTACATTAAAACAGGGGAGATTGAAGGGAATTGTGCGAACCATGCATCCACAAACGGGATTAAGAGATGTTGACCAATATCTTGGGTTGCCTTATGCTGAAGCACCAGTTGGCAGCAAACGATTTATGCCACCAGGTAAAAGAAACTATAAATTTATTTCAACGAAAGATTTAGATTTCGTGTATTAGCATGGTGAAGTCGTAAAAGAATAAAACTCTATCGAGGGAGAATAAATATTTTCGAAGCAATGTATTGAACATTGGACAAAGCAAATCGAAATTGTTAATATTATGAACTCAGATTCGAGTTGTTTCAGCTACACATAAGCACATTCTTCTTTTTTCAAAATTTAAAACAAAGAGACTCTAGGAATTTCTTATGCTTAACATAAGGTGGCTTCTTGCGAATGTTTATTTATGAATGATTTTTTGTGGTACACTTAACATGGCCTACAAAAACCGAAGGGACATAAGTTAAATTATCAAAAGAAAACTTTTCACAATATATTTCGAAATATGGCCTTATGACACATGGCCAAATGACACGGCACCATTATTTTTGAAAGAAAAACTTTGCTAAATCTTGAACCCTAAAAATAAAAGGGGCAGAAGAATGGGAGGATCTGAAAGCTTTTAACAACACCAACCACCAAAACTGAAATGAGAGTAATATTCCCGGTTTACCATCAACATTACGGTCCGATTTCTTCTGACCGTCGTTTGTTGATAGATGATGAAACTGAAATCATGCAACAGCATTTATGGGGGTGGGGGTTCACTTCAAGGTTTGTAACGATCAAACGTCGTGCTTGTCGAAGTTTGACCAGGTGTACTGCAAAGGACTTTTCGGTCGGTTCCTCTTCGCTCGTACGAGCTGGGTGTCCAGCCCATCATAGTCTACCAAGTCATCAAGTCTGCTTCGCGGTTGATTTGATAAAGCTCTTAGTTATATGGTCCGGAATTGTTCTTCCTCACAAAGGGGGCTAACTTTTTGTTGCTGGGTTCGTCGTCGGTTTAATCTTTCCTATCCAAGGCTTGTTGTCGGATAGAATTCTTTGTAGGGGGAGGTTACCAACCTCAGTTTTAACCTTTTTTATAAGGGACTAGCCTCACTAAATAAGCCGAGTTTCCTAAATCCGTTTCCAGCGGCTGCCTCGTGGAGGCTATGGTGATACTTCCACCAGTCCGACATAGATAAGATGTTCGTTGTACTCGCCTTGCCGCTGATCGCCAAAAACTTTTTAACTTACTATTAAATTAAATAAATATTATTTATTAAATATTATTATTAAATATTATTTATTTATTACTAATATTAAAAATTCTTTATTAAGATTTAAGAATGCATACATAACATCGAGTTATTCATGAACATGGTAAAGAGTGCCATCTGTCAAAAATAAGTAAAATAATCAGACATATATTCATCAATTGGAACAAATAAAAATAATACCGAATAAAAATATAAGTAAAAAATGTAAATTTTTGTAAAGAATTTTTATTGTATAACAATGAGCAAGGGATTTTTAGTTGAATAAATTCAGCTTTGCAAGTGCCCGTGGCTTTGTGGTTATGTGCGTTGGCTGCAGAACGTTGTGTGTTCGAGTCCTATTCATTTTTCACGGGTACTGCCTTTCGTAAAGAACTGACAAAACTTACAGAATATCAATCAGTCATGATAAAAGTGCTTCTGAACTTTGACGTTCGGAATCGGCGTTAAATTGTAGGTCCCCTCAATTTTTCACACGCACTCAGAGAATTGTTGATGAGAGTAAGCCGCTTTGGCCTTGGCTCTTCAAGAGCTGTTGATGCACTTTCTTTATTTATTTTATTTTTAAATTCAGGTTTAATATAAATTGTTAGTAAGGATCACTAAGGATTGGTTACAAAAAAATAAGTTTCAAAGTCAGATATCCGATATCTTAGAGCATGACCGCAATAATTATTAAAGTATTGATTAAATAATGACTTAGTATTTTTTATAATAATCATAGAGCCGTTATTCCTAGTAGCTTGTGCTCTTTAATATATTATCCTTGTAATTATATGTATATAATTATTTTGTTAATAAATAATAATAATAATAATAATATAAGAATAATATTATACGATACTAGCTGACCCCCCTCATATCGCCTACCTTTAGATCAACCCCATAATAATAATAATAATATAATAATAATAATGTATTTCGGATTTTTCCAAAATACAAAATAATTTATTTGAATACAATTAACGATTATGGTGGTGATGACACACTGTGGCGTATGAGTACTTCTTTTTAGGGTTGGCTACGAAAGACCGCAGATTAAAATCTTGTTCACAAAATCTCGCAAACTAAAATCTCGCAGACTCAAATCTTGTTTTTAAGAATCTCGCAATCACAAAATCTCGCTTCTGCAAATCCCGCAATTTTAAAATCTCGCAGACTAAAATCCCGAAATTTTAAATCTCGCATTTAAAATAAAATATTTATTTATTCGCGCGCGCGAAGTGCTCCCTTCTTTTTAATATACGAAATCTGTTGACAATTTTTGTTTGTTCTTCATTGGTATTGTGAGTTTAAAAATTTCATATTTTACATTTGGCATTATATTCAATGATTTTCAATTTCATATCATACACTCAGTTTTGTATTTTGTATAAGTTTTTCTCAACTTCGGGGTTATAACGTCCTTAATAAAGACTTTACTTTGATTGTAAAAATCGGTAGTGAAGTATCACATGAGACTGATCGCCATCACAAACGAATCTTTTCTTACCACACCAACATCGCAAATTTTTTCAGTATCAGTGATGAAACCTCAAAATAATGTATGTTTTTCAAGCATTTTCAAGGGCTATACTTTTACTTTACAAATTTATAAGAATAAATCACAAGTATTTTTTTCTTCAAATATTTGATAAACCAAATCTATCAGAGGGAAATAATAGTTTGTAATTTGATTTCTCAGGCAATAATGATTTTTGGCGGAACCTGAACTTTTGAAATTCTGTATGATATTTCAAGCAAAGAGAATATTAAATAAAGTATGAAAATAAAGTCAAATCACACTTGATAATTAAAATGTGATATTTTAGATAGATGGGTGTTTGTTACTCAATAAGTCTAGAACGACTGACCGGATCTGGATTATTCTTCATTGAAATAACTATAAAAATAAAAATAAAATCAATTAATCTAAAAAAAGATTTCTTATAATAAATAAATATTATAATGTTTGTTTAATTCAATATTAATGCAATCAATCCCTGTTAACTATAAATGTTTGTCGGATTAGATAATAGTGTAAATAAAACACAATTTTACTTTATTCAAATCACTCACACAATTATTTATTCAACACTTTCAATTTTCAATTTGAAAATTCAACTAATTTGAAAACACAAATAATTCGTATGGCAAAATATCGTTTACCGGGCAAGTAGAGGAAACAAACACACACAAAATAAATTAATTAATGCATGCATACAAAAAAAGACATTCAAGTGTCAAGTAGTTCCAGCCTTGTAGGTGCAGTATAAAAGATAATTACTGCAACGCCACCTGTTGGGCTGTTTTTTTTTATCTTAACCATCCATGGCCCCACTTGAATGCATTAAAAAATGCTTACTTTTATTCTCACTGGCGATATACAGTCATCCAAAAAGCCATGGTACAGCCTACATTTCATGTCCCAATGCTTAAAATGTTACGCAATAAAGCAAAATTTCTAGTTTTTTTTCAACTTAATTCAGCAGATTCACAATATTGTTCAATAACTACAGAAGAAAAAAAAAAAAAGAGAAAAAACAAAAATACGTTTAACGCATGAATTCTCTCCCACAAAAGTCATAGTAAACACTTGGCAACTCCTATAGGTTTTTAAGAAACTGTGCAACAATAACTAGTTTGATTAATGTTCTTTTGTCAGTAAGCCTTGTTATTTACACTTTTGAGCCAGGTCTTTTACATTTTCTGCTTAATTTTTGACGACCAAAAGTCATGAAAATGCGGGGAAATGTGTTTACTGTAGAAGAAATGCCCTTGATCGTTGATCTTCATCAAAATCAAAACAATATTTACTCTTTAATGTGATTTTATCATTTCTAGAATCCGTTGCACCATTCAAATCGTAATTTAGCGTTTTAAAAACGAACTTACGTCGAATACAAGTCACGTATTGACCGTCCATCAAAGCTTACTACTCGGGATAAAACAAAAAACAAGCACTTGGCAGCCCAAGATCCATAGAAAGAAAGATAAGTGGAGAACTTCAAAAGTATAATGAAAACATAGTTCATCCTGAAACTGTTTTCATTCCATCGCTGGAGCAGGGTTTAAGTCTCGGTTACCTAGAAAGAAGTTGTTTATCGGTGAGATTAATAGAAAAAGGAGGATTACGTTTGCGAAACAGTACGTAAATGAGACTCCTAGCTTCTGGCGCAAGGTAATTTATTCAGATGAATCGAAGTACAATGTGTTTGCCTCATATGGTCGCGTCAAAGTATGGCAAAAGTGAGAAGATTAAATTAAAACCGAAAAATACGACTATGATAATAAAGCTCGCTGTAGGAGGTGTAATGGTATGGGGTAGTATTGCTGCATCTGGGTCGGAAATCTTGTTTTAATAGAAAATACAATGGACCAACATATTAACCTTAATGTTCTCAAAGAGAATTTAAAGGATAGTGCGAACAAACTGGGTCTTTAAAGTAATTTCTACTTTCAGCAATATAACGATTCCAAACATACTGCCCAAAAATGCGTATGTGGCTGCTGAATTACAATATTCCAATCCTATTAGTGATCCCTCCCCAAAGCTCGAACTTGGAACCCGATTGAGAATTCGTGCAATGTTCTCGAAAAAAAAGTTCGAGTCATCGTCTATTGCAACAAAACGCAGTAAGTCAAAGAAAAGCAGAATATTGCACCAACTTGCACTGGAAATTTAGTAAATTCAATGAAAAACAGACTGAAAGCTATTATAAAAATGAGAGGTTATCCAGCTTAATACTAAAAAAGCAACTTCCAATCACAAAAAAAATATTCTGAGATATTTTTTTTCACTTTTTGATAAGTATACCATGACTTTTGTGGAATACTGTATACACATTTCTCTTTACCTATTTCTCCAACTTCAAAACAAAGATTAAGAATCAATTTTTTAAGGTTAAAATTGTAGCGATGCAATTTGTTTTTACCCGATAGGATTTTCTCTATCTATGCGTACCTATTTACGTCATTTTCGTAAGCTATGTGGAACAAATGTCCGGTTCTGAAATCACATGAGATGATTTTCGAGAAACCAACATGCAGTTTTCGTCTCGAGAAATCATTGTGTTTAATTCAATTTGAAGGGCAGAATTCAAATCTTAAATCTATAATCATAAGCCACCAACATTTTTCAACACCAACAACTTTATTTTCTGAAAAAGTATATAATCGTTTTTAACTGCTTGTTAATTTAGTTTTCTAATTTTTCTTCTGCACCAAAAATACAAAAATAAAGAGCAAGCCTCTAAACTTTTCTTACGTTAAGTCACATAAATATAAGTATATTTGTATAACATTTATTTAAGGAACACCGCTTCCATGGCAAGGGTTAAGAATAGCAAAACACCTTCCATCAGTATGTCCGCAAAAAATTCCTGACATCTCAAATGGCAGTGTGAAAATGGGCAAAGGACGATATGAACAACTTATTAGACTCTTACCATATTTGAAAACAGAGAGCGAGGATTGTCTTTATCTGAATGTGTATGTCCCAAGTGATGCGGGTAAGAATTTTCATAATAGATTTAAGGTAACTCATAATAATCCGTTAGCATGAAGCAAACGTGACGAATAAATGGATTGCATGAATGCAGGATTACAAATATTAAACACGTTAGTTGCATGCTTTCAAGCAGAAAAAATGCAGTTTAATCTCTTTTCTTTTAATGCAAAATCTTCACGTTTGCGCTCTTAATGTAACGGGTCGTTAGGTATTCAAGTTTTTTTTTTTTTTCGTTCATTATTTCTTTCATACAGATGGATATGATCAGACCCACAAGTATCCTGTTATGGTGTACTTACATGGAGAATCATTTGAATGGAACAGTGGTAATCCCTATGATGGATCTGTACTTGCTAGTTATGGACAAGTGGTAGTTGTGACGGTAAATTATAGATTGGGAGTGCTGGGTAAGAAATTTCTTTTAAATATTCTTAATAATCGGCTTTAAAAAAGACAGCTTCATAATAAGAGAGTTAAAAGAGTGACAAAATATAGAAATTCAAAATAGATATAAGAATAAACTCACCATCAAAACAAAACGTCAAATAAAAATTTTGTACGGGAGTACTTTGGGTTATGTAAACGAGTACTTTGAGCTGAAATTTCAAAATAAAGCTACCAAGTATGGTTGGTACACGAATTTTGATATGAAAGTCAGCAATGAAATGCAATTTTTTTGGAAGTTCTTATAATTGTTCTCAAATTTGTCTTTGAGAACCGCCCATATCCTTAGTTATTTTTCTTTATTAAAAGAAAAATAAAAAACAAATTTTTTGTTCACTTCTCAACCTTGCAAATATTTTTTTTAATTATGAGTTTGTCGACCTTTCTTCTTAAAAGTTAAAATGTTTTTTCCCAGCAAGATTAGCATTTTCTTGCATTCGTGAGACACATTATATTATTAGTTTATTACTTAACTGCTTACACGCATATTCAAAGTATATTCAATATTTGTCTCGGCTAAATCAAGGCTTTAAAAAATAATAATAGACATTTCCATTTAGCATACCATTTATTTTTCATTCACTTAAGGATTCATGAAACCTGGCATTAATGTAAGTGTAAGTAATTTTGGCCTATTAGACCAAATTGCTGCGTTACATTGGATAAAGGAGAATATTGAAGCTTTTGGTGGAGATAAAAACAGTGTCACTCTGATGGGACATAGCACAGGAGCAGTATGTGTTAATTACCTGATGGTATCGCCTGTTGCTTCCGGTAAGTAAGGATATCTGAACATCTGAACACTGTCATCCAATTACCATTTATATTGGCCATTATTCGGCATTCTGTAGGACTCTTCCATCGAGCAATTTTGATGTCTGGTTCGGCTATGGCCGATTGGGCTGTTTCAAACAATTCACTTCAATTGACTATGCAAATGGCGCATGGACTTAACTGTCCTCTAAACGATGCTGACGAAGAAATGCTGAATTGCTTGAGATCAAAACGGTAAGAGGAAAAAAAATATTTGTATGTATGTATGTACACATAAATACGTATTAATTTAAAGATTTTCTTCATTAATTTATAGCATTATTTTTTTATTGAAAAAGATTTTAATTTTCAAATTATAAACGGTGCAAATGTTAAAAAATAATAATAAGCTGATCCGTACCTATGTATATGAATTCTCAGTTTCGTTTGTAAATTTTGTCTAATCATTTTTTTCATCATAAAAACAAATAAAATTCATAGAAGCTGGAAAAAAAGTTCAAACTAGCTGACCCAAATATCGTTGTTTTATCATATTTCTAGAGAACGAAAATACATATATCTTATTTATTGTAAGAGTGGGCTTATTTTGTATATAAATTGAATTAAACATGCGGTGGTACAAAAGGGTTTCGTATTACAAATAAAGCATTGGCATAAGTGGATTAATTGCTCCAAATCTTGCAGCGCAAAATATGTTGCGTTCCATTTGATACATCATTATTCCCATCAACAGTTTCTTCTGAACCGCGATCCATTTCACGTGTCCAACGCTATACGACCAAAAATATTGTTCTTCAAAAACGCATTGCAATACAAAATTTTCATCAAAGCATATTATAATAATATTTATGAAACAATAAAAAAAATCAAATATTTTATTTGCGCCCTGCGAACTAGATTTTTCTATTTTTTTTTTTTTATATAAACGAACAAGCTTATTTTTTGTAATGGTTTCTGTTTATTGCTTGATACAAAACTCGTCTTAAGACAGTAAAAAATAGATTTGATTTAATTTTCTTTAAAAAAAACTTTATAAAATTCATCATGATTATCGTTGGCCGTTAAAGTTTTTGACACCATAAAATTTCGCACCACAGGTTAGTTTGGAGTAGGTACACCATCTATACATATATTCTGCCGAGCTGACGCTTACGATGAATTGTACCGTAAAAGGCCAAAGAATGTGGTTCTGCAAGGCTCCGGGCGTCTATGATAGTCTACACCTTCCATAAAATTATAATCTGCCATGCTGTCGCTTACCATGATTTATTTTGTATCCTACTAGGCGTACAGCTCAGCGCCACCCAAGTCTTCTATACCAAGCTTCACAGTAATTACATTTGATAAAGCTTATGATTATAATATAAATTATCTCAGGGATCCTTCTATCTCTCTTCATTCAGAGTGTTCTTAGAATATCATCCAAGTCTCGGCTCCGTAAATGAGTTTTGAAAAAACATTTTTTAAAGAATTTTTACCTACAAAGAAACCTTGATAACGATTGACTTCCTTATTCTGTTCGAGCGACTGGTTTTGCTGCAGCCTTAAATAAAAATTGAATCTGACAATGTATGGACTGAACACTGAACAGGGCAAAAAAAAAAAAAAAAACAATTTCAATATCCTTTGAAAAAGCTAAACTTAATCAATAATTTAACAAACTTGAATAACAGTGCTACTTGAAGTAAAATTTAAAGAATTTTTGTTTTGAGATATAAAAAGGATAAATTGCTCCAAATCTTGCAGCGCAAAATATGTAGAGTTCCATTTGATACATCATTATATATTATTTTTGAAAAATAACACTCAACTATTAAAATAGTAATTCTTTTTTTCCTTCCACGGTCTTGATCCAACTCTCTAAATATTTCCAATTTAAGAGATATATCCACAGAATTACAATGTAAAATCAACGCAACAAATTATTGTTTTTACAATGGTGCACATTTTCTAAATCAACTTTTTTACTTGTGACATATAGAATATATAGCAAGTATTGAATTCGTAAAAAAAAAACTTCGAGATGAGGATGAGATATGACATTACGATGATAGAGAAGTCGAAAAAAGTGGGTCCGGCGATTCCGTCTGTCTGTTTGTCGGAAAGTTTACAGGCATCTACAGGCTTAACTACTGGTCCGATTGACTTCAAATTTGAAAATTAGAGGTTTGAGCAAAAAATCATATCCCAATTTTTTTATTTTTGTTTTAAGTTAAAAATTTAGGGTAGCCACCATACGATTTTTTTGGCCAAAAGCCAAAACTTTTTTTTCACAAAAACGGCCCGAACGATTTTTTTTAAACTTCCTCGAGTTTAATTTTTTTTAAACAATCATGTGTTTTATTTAAAAAAAATTGTTTTGTATTGCTCCAAAACGGTACCTCCCATAGAACCGATTTTTTGTTATTAGATTTTCTCAAAAACTGAAAGTCCGATCAGCGTAAGTTTTTTTCCAAAGTACGTATATATTGTTCTGTTTTGTTAAAAAAAATTTATTTTGTGTACTAACAAATTTTTTTTAATTTGAGCTCCTTCAAATTTTTTTTAGCAAGCCCGGCAAAAACACTTTTTTTTCAAAACCGAAAACCGGTTTTTTTAGCATACCACCGATGGGATTTAAAAATTGAATTTTGTTTTTATTTTTTTAACCCTATACTAAAAAACGAG
>CAKKXW010000005.1:48172836-48187486 GCA_920937365.1 Sphaerophoria rueppellii
AATGAAAATTGTTATTAATGTACTTTGGACATTTAAACAATAAATTTGTACGTTTAAACAATAAAATGTAGTTAATGATCAAGGGTTCATTGTTTTAACGTACACTCATTTTTTCAGTGTAGGATTGATCGTCCCGAACAAATCCATCGTTCTCATCAGCAATGTAGCGATGTAGCTGATCGTCCCGTTGAAATTTCGGTGACAACCCCTTGTGTCGATGGGGATTTTAAAGCCACACTCGATCTCCTCCTTGGAACTCTGTTGTTGTCGCTCGTATATCATAGCTTGTCTTCAACTAATGCTAGCAGGATCATCAACTCTAAGATGAGTGATTTTTCTACAAGAAAATCTGTCAGCAGAGGCACTCCGTACGGTACTGTTCTTCGACTCTCCTGCGCAACTAAAGTTGTTAATGAACTGCTAATATCCTTCGAGAAGAAAGGACACAGAGAGATTGATAATGTCGATGATGTTGCTTTCGTGTCGTCACAGGAAAACATTCTGAGAGACCTCCTCCAGAACGCTATTGTTGCCCTTTTCTTCTGCAAAAAAGCCGTAGAAAGCAATTGGGGTTTCCAACCTCTATTGGCTATATACATCGGTCATCCAATCAATACTCGTGTATCGGGTTGCAGTATGGTGGACTGCACTGCAGAAAGCCACTTACTGTGACAAACTCAACAGAGTCCAATGCATAAGCGGGGCATTGAGAACCATCCCTTCAGCGGCGCTAGACACTCTCCTCAATCTGACACCCCTCGACATCTTCAGCAAACAAAGTGGCAGCGAGTACAGCTATAAGACTCCACGCTTACTCACTGGACCAACAACAATGTGGGGCATTCCATCATTTTGAACTTCTTCGGTTTTATACCAAAGCACTACAGCACTATACCATTCCAAAATCCCAATTTGGGAAAAACTTCAAATCTCCATTACATCCAGAGTCGAATGGGAAGACACAAAATTCCTGGAAGACAGAAGTATTCATTTTTATACATTGCCACAAAATTTCCGATCGGGCCATTTAGCCCGGTGTTTAAAATTTTTGCAAAGTTTGAGAAGTTTGAAAGTTTTAGAAATGTTGACAGTATAACATTTATCATGGTGATAAGTAATAATTAAATCTTACAAAATTATATAAGACCCTTTGCCACTCTTCCCATGTAGGGATGAAGACGAACCGCGGACACAAAAAGAAAAACAAAAATTGTTAATACATCAAAGCTCTTTCAGATTGTCTCTTATGAGAAACGCTAGAAATCTAATTTTGATAGCGATCAGCTTGGCTTCGGTTGAAACAAGGTCACTAGTGCCAAATCCGGCTGCAATTCATCATGAAGAAACTCAACCCAAAAGACGCACAGAAGAACGAGTATCACGGGCAGAATGGCTTGTTTTATTTCAATGGCTGGGATTAAAATTAAAAAAAAAAAAAACAACAAATAAGACAAAACAAAACGTTTTGAAATCTGTCAACAGTAAAAAACTTAAAAGATGTAGAATTTCGAAAGAAAAAGAGAGGTTAGCTTTAAAAAACCATATGTAAGTTACAAAAGCTCACAAAAGTAAGAAGAGATCTCACTTTCCTCTGCCATAATCAACACACCCTAGCTTTTTGGCACAAACCTCATAAAATGAGCCTTAAAGATTTTATGCACGGTAACATTAGTTACTGTGGTGGCTCTGTTTCTAAGCCAGATCTTGTAAGCGAATAAAGATATGATGTAATTCTACCTGAAAATATTGCTTAGTTCTTAGTTCATTCAGTATATTTTTATATTAAGTGTATAAAAACCAAAAAACATATGTCTATAAATTTCTAAAAAATCTGATACATCTACGTTTTCTTGTTAATTATTATTTAATCTCAATTTTAATTAATTAAATCCTTAAGGACAGATTTTTATTTAAAAACTTTGGCTCCAGCTTTAGTCAAATGGACCTCAAAAAATGTTTAATTGGCCTTAATTGCTTCTTTCTTCTCGGCAACGCTGTTGCGTTGAAAATTGTGTACCTCCTTTGCAAGTGCCCTGTTCTTTCTCTTAGACGCAAACTTCATATGGGAGAATATTTTAACTATAATTCCAGTGATCTACCTAACAAGGATATTCGTATTAAATATCTTCTTGGTTTTATAAAAATCTGAAATTGGGTCGACTAGTAAGAAATAATTCCCTTGATTCATGTGGTATCCTTTTCTTCTGGTGTGTGCACTTTAACCTAACTTTACCTGTCGTAATTGTAATCCTAACTTTAGTATTTAACGGATTTAATAAATAATAACATCTTGCCTGTTTGCATTTCCTATTTCCCATTCACACATTTTGATCATTTAACCATTGGCAATTTCGATTTGAAAAATGGTTTTTAAGGCCAAAAAATCAATTTTATCAAATTATTTGCATCGTTAAAGGCCAGTCTGAGAATAATAAATGTTGTGATCAAGAAAGTTCTTGACATAAGTCTGAACAGACCTCTTACACCGACCGACCATTTAAATATCATCAACTGTCATCTTCTTTTGATTTCTATTGTAGAATCATCTGACAGTGAATTAACACGTTTATTTAATGCGATAAATTTATGACCAGAAACCAATTGTTTAAATTCACATATATCTTAACTTTCTTAAATAAACTATTGTTACTTTGAAGTCTCTGTTTTCAATTAGTTTATACACAGCAATTAGGTCCTTTTTCATTAAAAATAAACCGCCTTAAATGTAAGCAAAAACATTTCCATTAAAACATACTCATACCTCTATATGTGCATGCCAGCCATCCAATTTATTTTATTTATGTTGGCTTATCTTTGAATTTTTGGTAAACCGTCAACACCTTCATCATTCTTTTTCATATATGTAGGTAATACCTGGTTCATAATATCAAAAAAGTTGAAAAAGTAAAAAAAAAAAAACAACTCTCTTAAATGCAAGTCCTCATTGCAGGAAAGTGCTCTTTATCCATTCGACATGCTACACATCCGATATGATCGATAGAGCATACGTGCTGTAATATAAATGATTAATGGCCAGGTCATGTCTCCACCAAAATCAATATCAACATCATCATTATAATGGCATTTGTTGATATAGTTTAAATCCATTACATTAGTAACATGTTGTTCGTGCTCCTTGCAGTCTTGACAGGAAAACGAGGCAATGACATACGTTTTGAATTACCAAATTACAGGGACATCATCATTGGTATCATTCTCGTTACATAGTCGGTGTTGAGCTTCAATTTGATGTTTTGCTGTGTATTCAATTTTATAAAATCCAGAGAAACTTTTTGTTAAATCGAACAAAAAGTTCAAGTGGAATTCTGTAAGCTCAAAAACTGTAAGTTCGAGTTACAAAGCAGTGCTTGACGCACAGAGTGAATTATAATTATTGGGTTCGAATTATTCACGAAACATGACTATGAAAAACGTAAATAGTAGATATGTATGTTGAAAAAAAATTCAAATAATATAAATGTATCTAAGTAAATTACAATCTTTCTGCTCCATACCACTACCACCCATCGACTAATGGTCAAGTGGAGCGTTATGTTAAAAAAATTAAAAATAAAATTAAGAAGCCGTGCAGATAAAACAAAGGATCTTGAAATCAATATGAGTCAAATATTGATTGATTGATCACTCCTCACCCAGTCATTAAAGAATGGTATTGGAGCAATACAAATCTATTTTATTTACATCTATAAAATACATCAGTATTTTGAAAAAAAAAATTTCGAGGATGTCCAAAAAAAAAGTCGTAGGAGCCGTTTTTGAGAAAATTGAAACTTTTCGTTTTTGTCAAAAAAAAAAAAATGTAATTGTATGCTGGCTACGCTAAATTTTGATCTTAAAAAAATGACCCACGCGCATTTACTTAAACCTCTAATTTAAAAGCTTGAAGTCAATCACCAGTGGTTAATGTTAATGCTTTAGGTGCGTTTACAGACAAATAGACAGACAGATGGAATCCACAGTACACAGAATACAAGGTATTATATTCCCGATTTTCTTCCCCCAAAGTTCGCGCATAAGTCACATTTCAGAGACCTAAATGTCAGAACAAAATAAAAATTGTTGTTGTCTTATCGGATTTCTTTTTGTGCCTTTTCTCACTTCTGTCATCTTGGTCTCTGACAGATGCGCAATATAATACCTTATATTCTGTGTACTGTGGATGGAATCGACGGACTCACTTATTTCGACTTCATCGTAATGTCATATTTGATTTCTAATTCATTTCAATGTCTTATTTGATCAAAATCTCAACTTTTTCTTATGAATCCAAAACTTTCCAAAACAGCAAAACAATTTAGGTGAATGAAAAACTTGCTGCCCTTGATTATATTTGAAAAATATTGAGCAAAGTTTGGTAAATTAGGCCAGACTAAACAAATTATCACACGAGGATCGTTGATGGACGAAGTGTTAATCGACATACTGATCAGATGGTGGTTACTGGAGGGGATGGCCGATACAAGTAGTTCCCTATGAAACAACCGGAACGGAGGCTTACAGTACCAACTAAGTTAGGTACATTAATCAGTAAATTAAATACAAATGTAGAAAACAGCAAAATAAATAAATTAAAAGAATGTACTTATGTCTAAAACACAAACATGCTTCTTTTCCGTCTTCGTTACGATGAACACGCATCGAGTCTGCTTTAAATGATAGTTCTCTCTCCATCATCATCATCCTTCTGTGTCATCAACACAAGTAGTGTCAACCAATACGGCATTTACTCCGATGAACAACGACTTTTCGAATGGTGGTTTCTGTTTTAGATCAGTGGATAGTTTGGAAGTAGTTGAAAGTATATTATCTATAAATCAAATGCGGTCGGCCTAGATGAGATGGATCCAAAATTCTTTAAGCTCATTTTACCTTTCGTCCTACCGTACGTTACTCATGTCTTCAACGCCATATTTACTACAGGTGAATACCCACTGCAATGGAAATTAGCAAAAATAATACCTTTTCCCAAAGACTCTAAAGTAACAGATCACAGACCTATTGCTATATTACCGTTTCTATCTAACAATTCTACAATCTGGTTTTAGAAAAGGACATATCTAGTTGCATTGCAGCATTGTTAAAAGTTACGGAAGACATTCGAGTAGCCTTGGATAATGAAAATATAAGCTTTCTTATCCTATTAGCGTTTGACACGGTTGACTTGTTCGAATCTTTAATTTTTCAGGAACTGCAGTTAAACTTATTCACTCCTACTTGACAGGTCGCAAACAGTCGGTTCAATTGAAAAACGTTCTCTCTGATCTTCTTCCTACTTCACGTGGTGTAACCACAAGGCTCAATACTCGGTCCACTATTGTTTTGTCTCTATGTTAATGATTTGCCGTCTCTAGTCAAACACTGTTCTATACAAATGTATGCTGACGACATCCAGTTGGGCTTATAGAACACGCTGTGTATTGTATAAATGAAGATCTCGAACAAATTTCACGTTGGTCTCAAGATAATAATCTTGCGTTGAACTCCAAAAAATCAGTTTCCATCGTTATATCCAAAAAAACCGTAGATATATCGTATTTTCCGCCTGTGATCTTACAAGGCAATACAATTTCGTATGTAGAAACTGCTAAAAATCTAGGCGTAGTCTTTAACCGTACGTTAACATGGAGTAACCATATTAGTTATGTTGTGGGTAAAACATATGGCATTTTGCGCAGCCTGTGGGCAACGCAGTTCTTCACCCCATTCAAAGTTTGAATGCTTCTAGCGAAAACACTAGTCGTACCAACCCTTATTTATAGCTGTGAAATATGTTCGCAATGTGATTCCATCAGCAAATGAAAACTTCATGTCGTATTCAACAGTCTTATCCGTTACGTCTTTGGGTTACGCAGATATGATAGCATTTTTCGATTCTCTAAGTGTATTCTCAATATGAGCTTCGAAAATTATCTGAAGTTTCGAGCCCTTACTATTCTTACTAATATTCTTCTGACCAATGAACCCCAGTACCTTAGTGTTATGTTAAGAACGGCTTCCTCACTTAGAACCCGAACTCTGATTCTACCACGCTTTGCATCTCTTACATCCTACCGTCAGTTCTTTGTATATTCTCCACGTTTATGGAACTCCTTACCTCGTCAATTCAGAGAAATAAATAATACTACAAGACTTAAGCAAAAAATTAAAAATCATTATTTCCTGCTCTAAGTATAATTACTATTCATATTCTCTTTTTGTACATTATTTTCTTTTTTTTTTTTTGTTTTGTTTTATTAATAAACTTTCACTATTTGTATTTTTTCCTTCCCCCAAAAAAAAAATGTTAAAAATGTTAGCTTTTAAATGTTAACTTTTAATCACTATAGATAGATACAAGATTCTATTTTATAAGACAATGTGTCTTAAAGTGTACATATAAGATTATCAAGTATATATAAATAAATAAATAAATAATAATTGCTTTACTATAGTAATGACATGTTTTGCCTCTTTTAAATATTGACAAATTAGTATATTAGCTTTATTGTTTTTTTTTTTCGGTCGAAATAAACTTATCTACAAATTAGGAGTAAAACAATTTTTCTGGAAATTAATTTGGTGTGCACACGATTGTCAGCCATTTGAGACAAATTTTGCACTGACATATCTGGAAATATGTGCAGATCAAGCAATCGTTTGATATTCAGAATCTTTTAGTAAAACACATGTTATCAAAAACTAAAATTAGAAAAATAAACAAACATAACGGAAATTAATAATAATTATAAGATCCAAGAAGTTTATTCTAAAAAGTGTGTTAACTTTTAACAACTGAAAACTCAAAGTGATATGTTAAACTTTTATCAAATATTTTCTGATCTATGCCTTATATGATTGCGTATACAATAGGAACAGTATTCGTACGCACCAATATATATTTTCTCATAGTAAATTCAAGATAATCCAATTCTTAAGGATTCTTTTTGTTAAACCGGTTTTCTGATTTCGTTATAAGTAATTATTTAACACCCACACAATTTTATCATTCCATTTCCACTAACTTGTTTAAATATAGCCAAATATTTGAAGATTCTTTAAAACCATCCCATGAAACCGAATTTATTTTCGTTGACGGACGTTTCTCTAAGTACATACATATTGTCTATACACAATGCATATAGAATATACATACGTAATATCAATACATATGTGTATGCACACACGGTACCCAAGTCTCCTATAGGCTATAAGGAATAAAGGGTTAGTGACTGCTCCAAATCAGTCTATCCTCTTTCTTTTCCTTCATCGTCTTGTTAAGAAAACGAAAAAGATTCTGAAGGAAAAAGTCTTCAAATGTCTGATATAATTTTGTGGTTTCGCATTTTGTAAATGACAGTTCGAAATGACAGGCACAATAGAAACAAGTACAAAAAATAAGGCTGAAGTACTTCTTCTCGCTTTTCGTATCTTAATTTTCTAAGGGAATATGTGTCGTCCTAAACGAATATGCTATGCTCTTCGGCAGTACAATACAACAACAAATTTCTTTTGCTGATACGAGCATACATGCTTTGCTCTAAGATTGTTTGGTAGTTGTCGTTCTGTTTTCTGCTTTCTTTATTTTATTTTTTTCATTTTTAAGCTTTCTTTCAATTTTGAAACGAGATTTGTTGCATGCTCTATTCGTGTACAATTTATAGTTTATAGTGGAACAGCTTCAATCCTTTTCTATGCCTCCACATGGATTCTTTTTTCTATGGAATTGAGGATTGTATTGTTATCCGGAGGGTTTGAGTGCCACATGTGAATATGGAAACGTTCTACCCAATTGAGATGAAATGAATTTGAAATGTGTCATTTTGTGTGTGCCATTTTTTGTTATGTATGAGAACAAAATTTTATTTGTTATAAGGGGTAAGCTCACCAACAACAGAATGCACTGATTATATTTGTTAAAGTGTTGAATACCCTCTTTCGTATGATGCTTTAGAAAAAAAAGCACTAGCATGGAATTCTTGTCATTTAACCATGCATGTTGTATATTGTACACTCCACTCTAAAGAATGTAATACGAGTACATTGTTAAGCTATCCATTCCCGAATAAAGGTATAAACATACATACATTTCACTTAGCTATATCAAATCTTGCAAATAATATTGCATTGTGGATTGTAGATTGTCGGTATTATTAAGCTATAGGAATGAACACAATAAATCTAACTTTTGGCTTAATGTTCTTTTGCACATTCAATATTGCATTGTTATATACAGCCTTGCCATATTTGCAGACGTGCTTTACTTTTTATACCAAATCAAAATTATCTGCTATTTTAAACATTAGGCTGCAGTAATTGGATCTCCATTAAAATACAAAGGTCCACCATTCGGAAACCATATTCAGACCTGGGCCTAAGAACGTATGTACTTATATGTATATTCCTTATTTTTTCATAATTTATCATGTTTCATAAAATTGACCCATACCATATTACCACGTATGGCTAATACTCCTACCAATCGCTAAATGTTACTTTCGCTACAAAAGGATGCCATAAAGAGAACCAACATCAGGTGGAATAACATAACCACCTGTCAGGAAACGAAAAACTTTTGGTCCATCCCATATTTAAAGCGATCTATATGCAGCGTGATATCTCTTAGAAGATTGCATATGTGTACGCTTGTTTCTTGATGTCATAACAGAACACTGCCTAAGGCTATGCTAAGAATCTTCTGGTTGTCTTGCAAGCTTTGCTGCAAGGACTTACGCTAGTTTTGATACTTTGGCTACACACTTAGTTACACTATTTATAATATAACTCAAGAACGGCTAAACTAATTTGCCTGAAATTTGTTGAGGGGGGTAGCTCAAAATCAGGAATCAGATAAAGGTTACTAGCTGACTCGGTATACGTTGTTTTAACATATTGTAATTAGTATATACTCTATACCTCTATCACTCTAATATCGTGTTATAGTAGCATTACTATGTGGCAAAAGTTTTATTTGTAGTGGTAAACCTTGTGTATAGCAGAATAGAATAAGGGCAACATCTAGTTGTTAGGAGGAGAACTCAAGTATTTATATAGAGAGAGATCAATCCAGCCCATACCAGGACAACCCTTACCAGTATTATAATAGTGGGTAATAAAAGCAACTATGGTTTTCATATTTCCTAAAATCTTAAGTGGTTCTATTTTTTGCTTGAGCAAAAGCTCTAAAAAAGTTATTTTGTGTTATTCTGTCTTTTTGCTTGTTTGTTTGTAATAGCTAAGCTTTCGCGCATATTTTTCCTGTTGTTCGTAAGAAATAGGCGCGACTTACTTTTTTTCTTGTTGAGTTAATGCTGAAGAAGGTACAATTAATTTAAGCACTTCATTTTTTGTTTTGGAATTCATTTGTTATTGGCTTGCTGCCTTGAGGTATGAGGAAAAATGTGTGTGTGTTAATATTTAATGTAAGAGGAAGCATATTTGTTCTTTTTTTCTTTGAATATATGCAAGAGATTCTTAACCCCGTCTGATCTGGCTACTATCTATAAGACCTTTATCAGTACAAAGCTTGAGTATAACTACCATCTGGCTGGTGCTCCAGGTACATACTTAAGCCTCTTGGATGGTATTCAAAAAAGAGCCCTAAGAATGATCGGTGATAAAGATATCACTGCTTCATTTCCTTTGTAGACGTAGATCACCGTCCGTGCGTCGTAATCGTAACGTTTCATTTCTCTCTCTGTTTTATCGCTACTTCTACGGTAAGTGCTCTAGAGTAATAGCTAGTTGCATTCCTCCCCTCAAATTATTCGCCCGTAATACTCGTGCTTCTAGGAATGTCCATCAGTTTACGGTGCAGTGCATTAACGCCCATGGTATTAACACCCACGGGTGTTAATTCCACACACAAAAGGAATTAGACCCCGCGGGTATTAATTATTTTTTTAAATGGTACTAACACCCATGGGGGTTAATTCCTTTTTTCGTGGGATTTAATTCCAATTTTAATTGGTAATAAAACCCACACGTGAAACAATTTTTTAAACTCCCGACGAAATAAGGCCGCATAGGTCCTCATTTCCATTTCTTATGGAAATTAGACCCTTACAAGGGTTGCGGTCTTATTTCCATTGCAACTTAACTTACAAATAATGTCTTACTTAATAATAAATGCCTCATTTCGGTTTTTCAGTTTTAATTAGAAACTTGGCGCAGGGAAACTCATTCCGAAGTCAGAAGTCCCGAAAATGGTTTTCGGTAGGTCAGTAGTCCCAGTTTTATTTTATTTCTTATGGGATAAAAGTCTAAAATGAAAAAAAAACGGAACAACGAATGTTCATACTAAAAAAATAAACAAAAAATTTAAATTCCTGCAACTACAAAAAACAATTATATACAAATAGGACAACGTTTCTTTACTAGCCGTTGACAAAATTGTCAGAGCAATTAATTTTTAAAAGCTGTTGAGGTTTCCTTTTATTTGAAAAAGCAACCACTACACATCCTGTAATGCAGAGAAAGATTTTTGCAAGCATTTCAATAATTCATTTTCAGTATCTTTTTGAATTTCGACTGAGAATAAGGCCGATACGTAAAATTCAAGATCGATTTGTACCTCAGCTGATATGATTTCTAGTTAAGCAGCCCCCACTATGATTTCATTTTTGCCCTCATGAAAGCATGAATGCTTTACCCATGCCAAACTTGTGAACTTTAATCACGACAACCTAAATATAGAATGCTCAAGTGTCCCCTGTAAAGTGTCATTAAAACTGAAGATTAGTCACCTCATTTTTTTGTAAATGCTTCAAACTTAGTTTAAAATATTTGCTACTCAAAACAAAATATAGTTTCTCCTCTAGTTGAATTAATTTCATTAGTTATAATTTGGACCCAATGAAAGTCCTTGTAATACGCGGATTTCCAAATATTTTTTCGAAGCTTTTTATCTTCGAATGGGAGTCGGGAGCTGAACTCGTTCACTGTACTACTGATGGTTGATCGCATCATCTATTTCTATTGGTTAAGATCGCGTGCGATGGACAATGGTTCCCGGTTGCACACCCCAGTCTTACGGACGGAGGCAGGACCAAGACAGAACGTTATTATGCTTTCTGGATTAGTCGGACTGGTTTGGGGCCATCCTGTTTTTTCTTGATATTTTGGGAAAATTCTTCCTAGGACATTCAAGGCATGATCTTCTTTGTGCTTTGCAACATACACATTTTTTTATCTTCCTTTTTGCGTAAAATCTCCTGAAACTGTTCTGAAAAGATTCTGGTTTTTAATCGACAACTTCATTTACCGTTCACTTTTCTTTTCATTCACCTTGTCAATTAATTTTCAGCTCGGCATATTAATTGTGTGCAGTTCATTTCGTTTCATTTTTTTCTTCATCAAGTAAGATAAATTTTAAACAAATCGTTTTCCGAAGAGGTATAATAGTTTTATTCTTGTGTAATCGTCGCGTCGTCGTCGGAAAAAAAATTCGTAAAAACCTATAGCAAATGCAAACTATGAACCCGCTTTGCTCGAAAACTGTAATCCAACCTAACTGATATCCAGAATCATTTTCTTCGAATGTTTACTCTTATCCATAGTAACTGTCATTCATTGTCACTCATACCCAAATACATAGGTCCGACCTTGACTCTTCTTTCTGCATAAGTATACTTCAATGTGCAAGTTATATATGGGGATAATGAGGGTTTTGTAAAGTGACACTTAAATTGGTCGACAGAGGAATTTGCTACTTTTGGATATTGTCTTCTAAGTCCATAGAATTAGCGATAAGATTAATCAACCAGAAAATACTTCAAGGGGCCACAGAAATCAGAAGTCAATAAGAAATACCTGTTGCCAGCCTTGCGCTTGAAGAATTCTTGTTAACAATTAAATTAATATAAAATTTTGTGTGAATTGCTTAGCTTGCAATACATGGGACCGAAATGTGTAAAAGTATAAAAAAATGTAGCAGACACAAGGAAAGTTAGATAAATTCACAAAATTCTTGTGTCAAGAACCTTTTCTATAGGTAATGAAAAAATAATTTCCCACTATTATGAAAAAAAGTCCCTTTTTCGAACATGGAGAAATGTATCTTCTCCCCTAAAGCCATATAAGCAAAAGAGTTAATGCACATCTTAATTAAAAATCTTTGTTTACATAGATATCTACATAAGTTGTTTTGTACCTCCTTCCTGCAGAGAATAGAAAGAAAAAATAATCGTAACATTAAGATTATTTTGTAGTAGAAACACTAAAAATTCAAAAGCAATATTTTTGATAATAATTGAAGTGTCGATTACCAAAAAAATAGTTTTTTGTATTCTGATTAGATGAAAAGGAAAGCCTATCTACTAGACCACGTCAAAAGTGATTAGGCTTTAATTTAAAAAAAAAGAGAAATCATCAAAACAAACCATCTTATTATATTATGGAACCTTTCGCGTCAATACCTTATACCTACTTACAAAATGTCCTTTGACAAGACGCCTTGAACTATTTTTTTCTCCCTTACTCTACCATGTTTTCGAAATGTTTCAAGAATTTCTCTTCTTTTTCTGTAGCTACCTCGCTATTTACCTACTACCAAATGACACCTAATCCTCAACTAGGGCGCGATAAATAGTCACTTAAATTGTAACCCACCTAAAAACATACCAGCCCCTTCATCCTTCATTAATACCTTCACCCTCATCTCAAGCGCCAAAGTATCAAGCAATTTAAAATCTGTAATTCTGACCTAGATGATTAATTTTCTAAAGAAGAGCCTTGTATGTTTTTGTAGAAAAAAAAAATTAAATTCCACGTTAAAATTCTCAGTTCTTATCTTCTCTTGTGTACACGTATAAAAAAGGATACATTGAGTATTGACATGCGCTATTCCAACTGCTCTCAAAATTTTTGGTGTCCATGTTTGTTAAAATTAAAATGTGTCGCTGCAATCGGGTAAGAGAAAAAATTCACAGATGGAAATCCTTGGTGAGATGACTCTCCAAGAGTGTGATGTCCAAAAATTGAAATACCCAAATCTGACGTCAGTTGAAGTTCGGTATTTGTAATGATTGGTACTAAAGACAACACACAAATCTCTGTTAATTCGCTTATTGCTTGGCTATATTGGCAGTATTTGTTTTTATTAAATATTTGTGTGCACTTCCCCTCCTCGAGTTTTCAAATATTTCCCCGTGATTTCGATTTAACGTGTTTTTTGTGCCTGAATTAACTGTGCACACGTCGTGGTCCGCTACATCGGTTTGTGAATGTTTTTTAAAATCTAATTTCTTTTTTATTTTTTAACAAAAACGAAAGTTTACGTATGCAAAGTTGTTATCAAAGCTAACTAAGAGACATACTTACACGATTATAATATATACACTGAAGTGGTTGAGCTTCGGAAGTGAATAATAAAGCTATTCTGCCATCCTTCATTGAAAAAGATAAACTCCCGAGGAACAAAACAAATAACTTCCCATATAGATTAATTTCAGCTGTAGGTATCCTTCCTTTCTCGCAACTCGACAAAGTACTCGTACTCATACGTGTTTATGTTTCCTTCCTTTCGCGAATCGTGTTCGTGCTCATCTCCACTCAAGGATACCCACTCTCATTCATCAGTGTTCTTGTCGTAATAAAGTTAATAGAAGTACAGCCAAATAGATTAATATATCAACGTCTTTAAAAAAAAGTGGATTACGCAATTAAAACGAATTTATATCTCAACCTTATTAAGTGGATAAAAACTTAGAAATCTTCGTTTTGTGCTATGAAAAAAGCAAGATTTCGTTTTGTTTAATTTTAAAAGAGCCTTGTAGAGATCTTTGGCAAAACAAAAATGAACACTTTTCTTACATATTTAAGTGTGTACAGCATGCCTATATTTTATGCGTTGAAAACAAAATAATCCTGAAAAGTTTATACACCAATTCTTAAACGGTCATACATAGATAGAGCATAAAATTATTTTCATCCTTGAAGAGCAAATAACATAATAAATGCTTAATTGAGTGATCAGCTACTGCCATCATTCCCCGTTCCTAAAACCTAATCAGTGTTGCTGGTTAATTTTAATAATTTCAAATGAGCATGTTCAAGCCATTCGATTGTGTAGTTATTTTGGAAGTGTAATAATGTTTGGTATGTCCTTGAATCTTTTTATTGCTCAATAAACGAGTATTGAAAACCCATTCGTTAATATAAAAAATAATCGTGCTCTAAATTTTTGTTCAAAGTGAATCGAGAGCGACACATTGCCAATATCAATACCTCTTCGATTCGATTGCAAAAAAAACCTTACGTTTCTAAATTTTGCATGTGGAAAAGTGAAATAAGAATTCAATGAAATCAAAAATGATATAAGAATATACGTAGTAAAATCAATAATACAAAAATAATTTATATATATATATATCTACAAAAACCCATCAGTGCTAAAGAGTTCGTGACTAAGAAAAGGATACGCCAAAAAGCTATAAAAAAATGTAAGAACAGCGTTCACATTCTTTCATTCAGCTTGATTTACTCCGAAAAGACTATCAAGATAAGCGCTCGCCTTGAATATGAACGTGGATTATAAATAAAGGATATTTTCTTGATAGTGAGTTCATAGTAGAAGTCATGATTTTTTTTCTCATGTTCTTATCATTTTCGAATCGAATTCCAAGCAAAATGTTTTGTGCAGAAGGGATTAATG
>CAKKXW010000005.1:48232677-48243075 GCA_920937365.1 Sphaerophoria rueppellii
TCAAGTGTAGAAGTGTAAACTCTAAACTTCGTGGAGATTCAACAATAGCAACAAGTTTATGTGTTTACCTTTACTGCCTCCGTCGGATTGTGCAGATTCAGCAACGAATCAGGTGAAACACCGGTTCTGGGCAGTTGTGGTGCACCAGTGGCGTAGATAGCTTTTCGCTATGGGGGGGATAAATCTAGTTCGCTCATTTTTTTGTTGAAGTTTAAATAACTAAAAAAAAACAAACAAAAAAACAAATAACAAACTTCATTGAATTAATAAGATAATTATTATGTTATACACATTAATTTGAATATGAATTAGAATAAATATATATATTTGTTATTTAACACTGCAGTTAGGCTGCCTCCGTCATTTCCATTTGTGTATTTGAACAACGATAACAACTTAGAGGTGCTTCAAATCTCAAATGTGAAGATGTGAACTCAAAAAGTTTTTCGATTAAAAATTAAAAAAACAACTAGACAGCAGCACTAATAAAGGAGTCTGATGATCGGCTTGGCACCCGTGAAATAGCTATAACTCCAGCCAAATAAAGGAATTGACGGAAAAAGCCATTGGTGGAAGAACCTCTAAGTTGTTATTGTTGTTCAAATAAATCTATAGATATAAAAGTACACCTTATTTTTGTGCTTGTTCGCTAACCGGCCAAACCGCTTGACCGATTTTCTTAATTTTTTCTCTAAACTTAAGAGATATGAGATGGTTTAGAACAAACCAAATGTATACTTTTTGAAATCGTAAATGGTGCCAATGTTAAAAAATGATACTTTTCTCACTACACCAAAATATAAACTAAACTGAACTATATACAAGTTTTCAAATTATCTCGGTATAAACGTCAAATCGAAAACAGTTTAAGATACAAATTTACATATTTTTTTCCGTACATGGAAAAAGACAAGACAGAAGAGGGCGAAGAAGGTAAAATATCATAAGGTTTGTTCAATGAGTGCTATGGGTCGCTCTGTGGCGCTCTGATTTTGCACTGAGCTGTTCGGTGTCACTCTTTTCGATGTGTATTCAGTGCTCACACCGGGAGTGGACTGTCTCTGGCACTGAGTTGACTGCCGAACGACCCAAGTTTTTTTGTGGCGAGAATTTTGGGATTCGAAGCTGGTCAATTCAGCTGTTTCTGTTTAAAAAACCGAACTTCTAATGCGTCAGGTGTGTGTTCGCCGGGGCTGCCAAACGAACAAATCTCTCGCTTTTGAATAAAATTAAATTTACCTTATTTTATTTATTAACAAAACCGTTACTAATATAAAGAATTATTTATCTCTTCCGTGGCGCTGAAGATATGTATGCATGCATGTGCATATGCAGTTCTTTTCACCATAAATATTTGTTTTGATTTTTTCGTAAGGCTGAAAAGAGGTATAATTTCAATGACTTTTTGGCGGTAGTGTCCGTAGGTTAGTGGTTAAGTGCGTTGGCTGCTAAGCAGAACGTCGTGGGTTCGAGTCCTACTCGTGCCCATAGTTTTATTTCATCTTTCACGGGCACTGCCTCTTGCGAAGAAATTGTAGGTCCCCTCAATTCTTCACACGCACTTAGAGAATTTTTGGTGAAAGTAAGTCACTTAGGCCTTGGCTCTTTAAGAGCTGTCGCGCCACTCTATTATTATTTTTTGGCGGTTTTTGATTTCATTGTTTAAAGATGAACATATAAGCAAATAGATCAGAGAAAACGAAGCAAACAAAATTTTATCAGCAATTATTAAGACTAATAACAGATTAAGTTGGCATTTAGGACAGACTGGTGGCTGCTGACATCCGTAAAACGTGTTTAACATTAACAAAAACAATAGGAAGACAGGTCTGGTCACCCTCTATAATTCTAAATTTATTGTTATTCTTATAACACTTGAACATGTAAGCCAACGGATTTCCAATGCAACATCTCAAAACGTCTAGAATGGCAAAAGTTCCACCATTAGGGATGAGTGTCCAATATGGCCAACAAGATATCATTGGAATCATTTATTAGAACAATGAAAGAATTACATACGTGGAAATTAACAATTGTTTTCAAAAAAACTTAACGTGATATAGATAATCTTCGATCTACACCTTATCGAGAAATTAACGACAGTTTGAAGTCTTCAAGTTTGTGAAGATATGTAAAAACATTGACAATAATGTCACATACGCGAGTTCATATACAAAAAAAACCATTCCGTAGCTAGGCAAAATCCCAGTTGATATTGATATGTAGGATAAATAATACTATCAAAATAATTTTGCCAAATAATTTGGCCATGGGCCAATAAATAAAAACCTTAAGATATTAGTTAAGACATTTTATCCTTTCGATAGTTTTTCTTCTTTCATATGCTTATGATTCAGGTCTACCTATTGCAACAAAGAACGTTCGCAACAAAAGTTAATCGGTAGAAAATACATAACAAGAAGAAATTTTGTTTCTATAGAAGAGAAGGCTGCAACTTGAGATCTAAAACCTACAATTCTGCAAGTCTCTTGACAAAAACATTGGAGGGCACATAAAACGAGGAACATATGCAATTCAGATTCAAATCATTAAAATGGATTAGAAGTTTTTTTGCTATCCCAAAACTATTATTTTGTTCTTTAGGATCGTAAAATATGCATTCGATTATGTGGTGATCTTTTGTAAAGTCGTTTCGCCCACAAAAATATAAAAAGCCAGAGCAGTCATATTATGTGTACGTAAATTGTAGCTGATGCTGGTATTATATTATCATTTCTAAATCCTGCAAAAAAGCAAAAGTGTAATGCGGGTACAACGTTCCACAGGTTGGCTAGTACATATAAAAATAAATAGGCACATCACAAAATAAAATCAACTGTTTTGTTCTTTAAAGATAGAACACTTATAACCTGGTCTGCTGTTATAGGTATTTAACGAAGCCAGACCATTCAAACGATCCTGCAAATATACATTTGACAATGTCTCTAGGAATTCTGTGAGTAGATACTAATGACAGAGTGCGTTTCTTTAACTCGTTGGGAACTGTTGAAAAAGTATCGATCCCAATGGGAGGGATATATCCCGCTGATCCCCCCCCCCTATCTACGCCACTGTGGTGCACTAACACAAAAAAGGTAAAAAAACCTTGGTCATTATCAGATTGAGTACTAGTACTCCAAATTCTTAAATTCCTTGAGAAAATCAGGGATGGAATCGGCTAAGGTGATAGTTTATAGTCAAAATAATTGCTTTTGCTCCACGTAAGGTGGAAAATAAAACAAATACATTTAAGATAACCGGAATGTTATGTTCTTTGAAGATATTTAATAACGCGAATAAGGCGTACCAAAAAAGAAATATTTGTTATTCCAACACGTTTTTGAAAAACAATAGTTTTGGTCGTATAAGGTGAGATACTTTACCAACACTTGATTTTTTTGATCATTATTCCTATCAACAATTTCTACAGCAACGTTAGTCATATCATATGTTTGTTAACCATCCGACCTTATACGACCAAAATTATGGTTTGTAAAAACGCATTCGAGTAAAAAAAAAGATCTTTACACTGCAGTGTACTTTAATCCCTTTTTTATTTCATTCATTCATAGTCCAGCAGTTCGAAGAAACTGTTTTTTCTTTTGTCTACTACGCGCATTTTGCTTGCACTTACGTAAAGGATTGTAGGTAGTATATTACGAAGCTTTAAACTGTTTATCTTGGTTTTCATCGAACAGGCAAATTGGCGATGCTGACGAATCATTGTTTTCACAATTATTCATCCCTCAGTTGTCCGATCAATTGTGTTCCATTTCTTGTATGTCCAATATTTCCACTATCTGTTTTTCTTATCCTTATTTCATTTGCTCTCATCCAATTAATTCGAAAGTGTTCGAGGTTTTTTGATATTGCATAACTTCTTGCTACTCTTGTCTGGGGAGATTACCCGATGGCAACAGCCGCCATCCCGAAGTGTTTAGCCCGAAATATGAAATACGAACAATAAGTAGAACAAATGGCGAGATTCGTTTTCACATAATTCACCTTAAATTCCAAAAAAAAGTTGAAGCATTGTTCGTTACTTTCAATTTTATTTGTTGCTACTACAAACTAACTTGTATAATAACGTATACACATATCAATCTCTTTTGACTTGTCAATGTGAAATTCGTAGGTTATGTAAGGTTAAGTATTAGATGTACACTGTATAGATATACTGTATTACATATTTAACAAAAAAAAAAAATGTTTTAATTATTAATCTGTGTTTTCATAGGCAAGTAATCTGCTAATTGAAATGTATTTCCAATAAATTAATTTAAATTCTGGGATCAGCCTACACAAAAACATAATACAGGTTGCTTTTAGTCTTGATCCAAGCGTTTAACTATTTTCAAACTCAACTGCCTAATTGTAAAGTGTTTCTGACATGAATATTTTCCTAAAAAAACAACACTTTGTATAACCTAACAACACTATGTATAACATGTATTTTTGGTTAAGCAATAAGCGTTATCGCTTGATGTTCGTAGATGTTCAATGTTCTCAAATTTGTAGTTATGCGTGTAGACTAAGACACCTGATGAAAATTTCTTAGAAATTAGTATATTTTTTGTTTCCTTCCTAATAAGCTATGAGGAGAAAGAGATGGTTAATGAAGTGAAATATCTTGTTGGTTCTTGCCGTACCTTGCCTAAATGTACCATATTATGATGTCAGTAAGTTAAACGAAGCAAATTAACATCTAAAGCAACACGAACAATAAAATCATTTAAGTTGATATCCCCTTGGTCTTGCCTTTGTATAATAATGAGGACGAAGATATCACAGACAGCCTCTTGTAAGAAATTCGTTTTCTTTATTCCCTTAGGGAGTTGGAAAAACAAAAATGAAAACTCAAATGGTATCCTAAAGAAATTTATGGACGACATACTTTTTGCTAAAGTAAATTTTGTTGTTTAGTTTTCTTTGGATGATTTTACGAAGCAAGATGGATTCGGTAACAGTGCTGTTTTCCTTGAGGTTTTTTCTTAGATTGTGAAACACCAGAGGACAATTTCCATCCAATGTTTAAGATTTCAAAATAACAGTAATTTGTATTTGGGGATCAAAAGGGAACGAATATTATCATCCACTTGGAAATTAGAAATTCTAACGATGATGAGAAAATTGTATTCAGAAAAATGTAAGAAGTTCTATACAAAAAGTTGATTGAAAGATTTTATAACATCGTTATCTCAATAAATTTGTTATTCACTAACGAATTTCGTGTTTAAAGTTTTAAATGGATCTTGCGTGAAATTTGTTCCAAATTGTATACCTATGTTCCTAGGGCGATAACTAATTGGGATTGTTGTGAAACAATGAAAATATTATGTTTAGAAAAGAAATGCGAGAATAAACAATTCTTGGAAAAAATTAAGGATAACACTTAGTGTATTGAAATTTGGTCAAGAGTAAAAATAATGTTTCATTAATAGAAAAAGCAATTTTACGACGTAATTTAACTTTCGAAAACTTTAATTAGAATTCATATCCTGTCATATCCTGTTATCTCAATATCTAGGTTTGATATTAGACAAAAAAATCAGTTGGAAATATAATATTCAAGATAAAGTTAGGAAAGTTACAGTAGCTATTTTCTCTTGAAGAAAGCCATAGGAAACAAATGGGGTTTTCACCCTCGCATAACAAATTGGCTATATATATGTACATCGGTCATACAAACAATACTCACCCGCGTGACCGCAGAATGGTGGACGGCACTGGACATTAACTTGACAAAGTTAATAGAGTCCAGCGCACTTTCTGTCTTTGCATAAGCGGGGCCTTGTGAACCATCCCTTCAGCGGCGCTAGATACCCTCATCTAACACCCCAGAAAACAGAGTACAGCCGTAAGACTCAGAGTCCCTTCTCAACACTGAAAAATGTTTAGGTTAAATATCTACACTGAAAAAATAATCGTTGTCATATTCACAATTACTGGTTTTTTAACCGAGCGTTAGTTTAAACAGTTAGTTAAACAGTTCCTAAAGGTTATATTTCAGAACGAAAGGAATGACTCATAATTTGGAGGAAGTAAGTATACAGGTATATTCATGGTTTCCTGGACACGAGTGCATCCTTTGGGTTGAAAAAATAAGGGAAAATAAGACTTGTTGTATTATTTGTTTTTGTGTTATTTAACACAGCAGTTATTCTGCGTCTGTCAATTCCATTTAGACTTGCTGTATTGTTGTTATATTTAAAACCACGGAAAATCTTGGTTTTCAAATTGGCAACCTTTGTTTTCAACCATTTTTCCAACCACTGTTGTCAATTTGTTAGCCGTAGTTTTCATTATGATTACCGTGTTTTCAATTTGATAACTAAGATTTTCAAGATGACTACTACAATGTTATTTGGGACATCCATAGTTTTGAATATTACGACTATAGCCTTTTGGCAACATAAATTATCAATGTGACAACCTCGGTTTTCGAATCATCAATTTTTGATGACTTCATTAAATTGAAAATCCTAAATTTTATAATGACTAAGTGCGTCGGTAATTGGTTTTAAATTGACAACAAAATATTTAATTTAACGTACAGAATTATCAATATGACCATCGCTTTTGGTTCAGTGTACAAATACTAATGATAGGAGAAAAAAACTTGACTAGAGTAAAACTGGAGAACGGTTGGACCGTTTGCACCAAATTTTGAGCGAATGTTTGGGTATTAGTTTAAATAGTTTTTAAGAAGTTTGTACAAAATCGGCCAAGCCGTTCATGGTGTATAGCAATAAATGTGGAAACACCATTTTCAATATAAAACATTAACTGTGCATTTGATGATCGCTTTCAAAGTTGTTGTATATGAGCCAGCGAAGGTTTCTGAGTTATCACGCCCTTATTAGCTGACCCATGCAAACGTTGTTTTCTTATATAAGTATATATTATATATTAATCTCTACAAAATGGTTCTGGACTTACTACTATTATACCAGTGAAGTGTTTGCCACCACATTTTGAGGGAATGTTCGGTTAGTAGCAATGATATGTTTTTTAAGTATTTCATACAAAATCGGCGTAATTAGGCCGTTCATAATGGTAGTGGTTGGTGCGGATATGAGCCAGCGAAGGTGCGGATAGTAAGTAGCGAAAAGTTGGGTAACGGGCTAGTGGGTAGCGCGTAGAAGAAGTGGGTAGGGGGTAGTGGGAAGGGAGACTGCGGGAAGCAGGGTAACGGGGTTGCGGGTTGCAATAGCTTAGGCCTTTTATTTATCTATTGAATCAGTAGATACCTGTCGGGTCAGCTAGCTATTAATATAACGTACGAATTTTTTCGCTATATGCATTGACACAATGTACGCGTATTTACTCATGTATTCAACTAAATCAATCACAAATCAACGTGTTCGAATGGTTTCGTATTTTTTAAAAGTTTCATCCGTAAGATTTGCATCAGTGTTTGTTAAATTATCGAAGCAAAACTAACATTCTTTAGTGTCGAAAAGTTATCTTCGAATTTATATGTGATGTGTTGTTTGTCTTCATGTTTGCTGTTTAATGTGTTTTTATGTTTATTTTTAAATAAAAGGGTTGTTATCTATTTAAAAATTAACAATTTATTTTTCCTTATTTGCAAACAATTATGTTATTTTTATAAGAACGGATTTAGTGACGCGTTTCAGAACACTTGTTCCATCTTCCATCTACTGTTTACTATGTGCCTAGGGGCGCGTGGCAAGAAAGGGGCGTGCGGGCGCAGCGATTCTTATAAATGGCAAATAACGTGAGTTCATACGTGGTTGTTAAGGTATCAAACATTTGAATTCGAACCGCATTTGCCACTTTGTTATAATTAAAAAAACGTCCTGAGCAAATCCACTTACAGTACAGAGTCAACTCGGTTTGCTAACTAGGCGACTAAGACTAAGAGCCATTTTCTTCACTGTTGCTCAACTTATAGGAAACTCTCAAGTTGACCAATTCTAGAGTTGAGAAAAGCTTGAGAGTTGAGGGACTAGTTTAAAACTGCTTTTCTTCACTTCTTTAAAAGTTGGACTCTCTAATTTTTTCAAAATTTTCCTGGAATATTTTTGACAAAAACGTTTTTTTTTAACTTTAGATTTGAAAAACGATTTTGCAAAATTTGTATATTCTAAATGAGAATTCGGTCTAGGCAAGTGGCTAATGCTCTATCAACGTTATTAATTTTAAAAGCATACGGTTAGAGAAATAAAATAATACTTATAAAATCGTGAACGTTCCATTTTTCAGGCCGGAACGACCCATGGACACATTAATTCTTCTACATATTCCGGAAGCACACGATGGATAAATTTCAAATATTGCAAATATTTTTATTCAAAATGAAAATAATTTTGAATAGAAGATATCAAAATTTGAATTAAAATGGTAAAGTTTGCCTCTGAACTTCTACTTTTTTTGGAAGTTGAGAAAATCGGAAGTTGCTTAACTTGAGAGTTAAGAACCGAAAATTGAAACTGTTAAATTTGAATAAAGAAAACGAAAATCACAAGTTGAGAATAAAAATCCTCAAGTTGAGCTTAACTTGTAGAGATGAAAATAGTTTTCGAATTCTAATTTAACTTATTGTAAACTCAAATGATAAATCAATGATTTTGACGAATTAAAGACCTCAGTTTTCTGCTTTTTTAGTAGGTATGTTCTAGATTGAGTAGCAACGAAGCTATTAAACGAATTCAGTTTCTTTTCTTCCGTCCAATAGAAAATTCTTGGCTTTCCTGCAATCGAAGATCTTTCAGCAATATTTTTCTCCCTCAATTTTACGTTAGTCTACATCTGCACATATACTTGAAGATGTTGAATTCGCCTACATATTGTAAAGATTAAGTTCTAGACCACTTTGCAAAGAATCATACAACAAAATTCTTTTATTGAAGTCTCTATGGTGATTGAGTTCCTAAGGGCTCTGGAGAAAATTTCCAGCACCTACCTTTTGAATACAATCCTTTTTTCTCGGTTTGTGCTTTTTTATGGGTTTTGCAAAAGCCTTGAGGACAAAATCTATAGGTAGATAGATTTATATTGACCAGTCAAGTAGATAATAGTTAAAAAGACGCTTATAGAAACTTGTAAGAAAAATACTTTCTATTCCGCCAAGAGGAAAATAGAAATCTTTAAAAAGATGAAAGATTGGCAATTATAAAGGGAGATTACATTTTCAAAAGTGTTATGGCGCAAGTACGGTTGTGCCCACTTCTTGTACTCGCAAATGCAATTGCAGATTTGTACGTTCAAAAAAGTTGTGCATATTCTCATTTTTCTTGTTTCACTTATATAATATACGGGTAGACAAAAAATTGTTGTCGTTTGTTGATGTGTAATATTATTCTTTTGAGAAATATGATTTAGAAGTCAATTTTCCTCTTTGAAATACAATTCGAGACACCTTAAAATCTTGGGTTAAAATTCGAAATTGACTAATATGAAAATCTAACACAAGAACATATAGGTCAAAGCGATTTGCAAAGTTGTGGTCGTTAATTTTTAATAAATTTTTAATTTTCATAAATTATTTTTGTAGGTATGTATATGTAAAGGGTTTTTTTTTTTTTAATAGGGACGCTACAAAAGTTTTATTAAATAAAACAAAAACGGTTTTGGATATCAATTAAATTCTTTATTCCTGTGGAAGTACATTTGATGCCATTATGTATGGAACTCAACTTCTTTTGCATGGCCACCACGGGCACGCTTGCAGAAATCCAGACGCTGAACCCAATTTTCGACGGTCAAGCATAAATCGACAGATACTGCTGCAATTTCACGTTCGATATTCGTACGAAGTTCATCAATCGTCGCTGGCTTGTTGGCATAAACCATAGATTTGACGTAGCCCCACTGGAAATAGTCTAACGGCGTTAAATCGCATGAACGAGGCGGCCAATTCACAGGTCCATTTCTGGAGATAATGCGCTCGTCGAACTTTGTTCTCAATAATTCGATTGTTTGGCCCGCTGTGTGACATGTGGCACCGTCCTGTTGAAACCACATATCGTCCAAGACCATATCATCCAATCGGTTAGCATTGAGCGGTAGCGATTCCCATTCACAGTAACGTGCCGGTCTTGATCATCACGGAAAAAGTACGGCCCAATGACACCACCAGCATGTAAACCGCACCAAACAGTGATTTTTTCAGGATGTAATAGTGCCTCGTGAAGCACATGTGGATTGCTACCTGACCAATAACGCATATTTTGCTTATTGACGAAATTGACGAAGCCATCCAGCCAGAAATGAGCCTCATCGCTGAAGATGATTTTTCGATAAAAATCGGGATCTTTTTCAAGTTGTTGCTCAGCCCAATTCACGAACATACGACGCTTCTGGTGATCAAGCGGCTTCAGTTCTTGCGTCAATTTGATCTTGTAAGGATGTAGGCCAAGATCTTTTCGCGAA
>CAKKXW010000005.1:48243575-48271842 GCA_920937365.1 Sphaerophoria rueppellii
AACACAGTAAACTGAAACCGTTGCGAAACTTTGACTATTGTTAATGGTTTTGAAATATTACATTAGATTAACCTGCACATTCAATGACAATAAGTATAAGAGTAGAATGCACTGTACGGCGATATTTTCGACTTCAACCATGAATCGTCACATTTAACATCGACCTAATGTCTCTTTTACCGATATTGATACGGTACATGCTCTAGTGAATTCGTAGCCTTGAGGCTAACTTCGGACGTACTTTCATGTACAGTAGGATCGTTCTTCATTCGTACTACGTGAATGAAGAACTCTCTTCCAGACTCTGCCTTCCCCATTCATTGTGTAATGATATTGTGAACGCAACCTTATTTGTGTAAGTGACATAAGAACTGTCAGTTGAGCTTCAACCATACAAGCAATAATATTAAACTATTTGTTCACACGCAAAACATGTATTTTATTTAATATTTTTGCCTATTTATTAGCTTATTACATGGTGTCAAAAGTAAAAGAATAGATAAATACTCCATTAAATTAATTATTATTTAAAATTCGAATTGAGGAATTTCGTCATATTTTATTATACTGCTATTCATACACGTCCCATCATCTACGACAAATAGTGATTTTATCGTGTAAAATTATCATAAAATTAAAAAATTGCATTTTGGATATTATTTCGGGGATAAAGAGGATATCATCGAAAATTGACCGAAATGGCTGATACACGGAAAGCATTGCGTGAACTGGAATGTTCGGATTTGGCATCAGAATGGAAAAAATTGGAAACGGGTTTTCCAGTCTTCATGATAGCCAACGACAAAAACACACAGCCAGAAACAATAAAAATTGCAATTTTTTGTTCCAATCAACAAGAGGGGCCAATATCTACAACACACTGTTTCCAAATGGCTCACCGAATTTATTGCTTGATACAATTCATGCTGTGCGTATAGTACCGGCAACAGCAACAACAGTTGAACGTACGGAGGATTTAACAACATTATTTACCACAGAAAAATGTGATGATGGAATCTTACAAATTCAATAATTTGATTCAAATGGAACGTCTGCCATTCACTGAAATTTTGACTGAACTTTGTGCACAAATCGAAAGATGTGAATTCAATTGCACATGTGGGTTATCGTACGAAGATCGAATGTTGCGTGATTGAATGTTGCGTGATTGAATGGTGCGTGATCGAATAATAACTGGTCGTCAACAAGAAACTTCAGTTTAAATTGCTTGATGGACCTGAAGAAACATTGAATCGCGTAGTTGACCATGTGCAAAAAGTTTGAATCGGCAAATGTCAACAAGGCCATTTTAGCATCAAAGCAATAAAATGCAACAGTGTCATTGTCGGAAAACATAGACACCGACTCAGTTAATGCAATCAACACGAACAACAAATGTTTTTCTTTCAACTGTGGTGGTGGTGATTGGAAACCAGAACACAGAAGCAAGTGTCTGATCAAGGAATTTACGTGTTTAATGTGTCACAACAAGTCGAAGAAATCACAAGCAAGTACATTGGGTTCATCCAGGGCTAAGCCAAAGTCAAATGAAAAACAACAAATTGACCATCTTCGTTAGAGCGATGCATCATCAGGTAATTCAACGGACGAACAACAAAAATTGGAAACAATTCTTAGTGTTAAAAATTATGTTTTTAGAGTAAATTCAATAGGAAAACAGAGAAAACGATGGACTAAGGCATACAAATTGGGAATAATAAGTTAAATCAAAATTGAGAGGTGCTGATGTCAATTGCATTAGAATGAAAGATGAACAAAATGATTTTAATGTATTTGATTATAGTAACAATAAAATTAAAATTGCTGGTATTGCAGAAATTAAACTATGGGATTTTAAATTGAATACCGAACGGATCGCTGAATTCTATGTTGTTGAGGATATGTTTGAACCGATAATTGGACTTGAGAGTTGTACTGAATTTGGATTAATAACGCCAATAAATTTCGATTTCAACTTTTAAGCGTTTTTACAGAGTTCTCCGAATTTGTCACCAAAAACTTTTCATTTTTTTATTCGAAAAGCATTCTAGAACAATATTGCACACAAAACGTTATTAACTCTTTCTTGAATGTTAGGTTTCCAACTTAATTTTTTGTCTAATATCAGACCAAGGTATTTGGCTTCATTGGTAAAATAAGTGGTGCACCTTTTATTGAAGGAGGTACAATTTCTGGAATTTTGTATTTCCGTGTAAAAACTACGAGGTCTGTTTTTCTTGAGGATCAGTGCATCTAGCAAGCATATTAAGTGCATTTTGGAGGAGATCTCTAAGAGTATTAGGATGTTTTCCCGTCACGGCGATAGCAACACCTGCGGCATACGCAACCACTCTATAGCCTTCATTCTCGAGGGATAAGTATGAGCAGTTCGATAACTTCTGGGTGTCTCCGCTGACAGACCTTCTTGTACAGAAATCTCCCATCCTAGAGTTGATGGTCCTACATTTAAGTATTAGATTAATCAACTCACAAATTGACTATTCAACGTTTAGGATCGTCATAGCAGAAGTGATAGCAGATGTGTCAACGTTGTTGAAAGCGCCTTCAATATCCAGAAAGGCAACCATAGTGTATTCCTTTTGCTCTAAGGAGTATTCGATAGTTCTTACCAGAGTAAGAAACTATATATAGAAACTGTAAATCGACTGTCTTTTAACTATTCGTTCCATTCTGAATTGTGCCTTTTATTGTAACAATATAAAGCCTGAATTTTTTAATTTGACCATAACCAAATTAAAATTTTGTTAAAGTTAGCCTTTCCGGATAACTAAATTCATGCCGACCAAGAAAATCTTATTCGTCTTGGCCTTATCTTTTATTCCTCATTAAAAATTTTAGTGGACAAGATGACGGCTCCAATACAAGAAATTCCCGTCAATCAATAGATAGATTAAAATAAAAAAAAAAAAAAACAAAAATAAAGGCCATTACTATCTTAAATCTCAATTGTGCGGACAATAGGTAACAAAGGACTAAGTAGAAAAGTGTTTTTCATCGTAGATTCGGTTGACTTGTCTTCACTTCCCGTTTGTCAATTTGAAGCAAATTAATTTGGTTTTAACATAAGAAACTTCAGTCTTACATTCTTTAAGTATAAGTCTAAATTTGAGTTTCATTTAGATATTTGTGGAATACATGGAGTTAATCCCCCACTAAAATTACATTGAAAAAAAAAACTTTTTTTAGTCGTTAATAGATTCTTTTACATTCATTGATAAAAATTTATCGTCATCTTGCAACAATTTGTGTCACATTATATGGCTGTCTCAAAAATAACTCGAACTACATAATCTTATTTGCTGATGATGATTTTCAATAAAGAAGGACGGTACCTAGACTTTGTACACAAAAAAGGTAATCCTATATGACAGTAATGTCGATAAGACAAAAAGAAAACAACACCACATTGAAATTGAAATAAGACACGTTAATACCCAATTTTCAGATTTTATATTATTTATTTTTTTCCGATTTAGGGATAATTTCCAGAGTCTTATTTCACTTACTCTCAAAATCCACACATAAAAAGCATCACATCCGCTCTCGCATGCTATTCTCTATATCCACTTCTGGTAGACATGAAGTCGTTATTTAAGATTTTTTTATCACAAAAGTATTTACATCAGCTTTAGGATATTATGTAGTAGGTATCCCCTTAACATATACATATTTGTTATATGTAATAAAAGGAAAACAAAAACAAACAAAAAACACACATTGCAAGGACGAAATACGAAAATGGAAACTATAGCTAGGTGTACCCTAGCGATTTTTTTTGACATTTCCAATTTTGTTTGCCGAATATAAAAGCATAATATTCGTTTGACATTGACTTCGAAAATGTTTGTATTGGAGGTAACTTGGTATGAATGGTAGGTAGGCAGCTGAATAACAAAAACAAATAGAACAATGACAAAAACGAAATCCCTGGGAGCACCGTATAAATCCGATATGCTTGCTGATATCTTTTCATCTGCGATTGAAGAGCTTTACCTTAAAACACAGATAACATCATCGTGCGTATAGCTTAAGCTTATGTCACTGAACATTTGGGGGCTGCCATGCGAGTTCCGGCTACAAATGTGACGACAACACACATACGTCGAGGAAGTGAAAATTATTTACATCCATTTTCATTCATTTGTTCCTTGCTCTACCTGCTGGTATGTGATGTGTATGTATTTTGTGGGCGGTTGGGGGCTTGGAGATGAACATGTTTGTTCATAGAAAAAGATTTTCAATTTCTCCTAAACTCTTTAAAACGACATAAGGTACCAAGTACTTGGAAGTTGGATGTGACTGAACGAACAAGTTTTGCTTTTATATTGATTGATTTGGATGCTTATAAAAACATTTACTACGATGGAAAACATATCGGATTTTTGAAGGCTTGGTGTTTAGTTATTTCACGATTGAATCTCTACAACGAATTTTGTCATTTAACTCCATAACGTACTCATAGTTTCAAATTGAAATTCGCTCGATTTTTTTTTTACCCCACGCCCACAAATTGGGGCAAACAAATTTTTCTGCTTGCTCGATTTTTTTTTTCATTTTAACATCTATTACACAAACATTCTTCTTACTTGCTTCACTTTGCGCGAATGACGATTATTATTTTCCTTTTAATTTAAATTTCATATCAAGTAAGTAAATTAATATTTATTCTTACTTGCTTACTTACTTGCTTGCAGTACAGTCCCGGTCCGACCAAGGCCTCATTCACCAAGTTAGTGTCTCCAGCCAGCTCGGTCCCTAGCTTGCTGTCTCCAGTTTCGAACGCCAGTTGCTGGAGATAGGACTTTACTTGTCAATAGCCCAAAGAAGCAGCGATTGGCAAGACTGATCCTTCGTTTGATTTGAACGCTGGTGTTGTCTGAGTTTATAGCGGATCCTTGGTAGACGAAGTTAAATCTGTCTATCCTGACGTTTCCTCCAAGACGTCGATGTGTTGCCCTCGGAAACCGTTAGCACCATCTTCCTGGTCTCCGACTCAAGACTCACGAACGCTGTGTTCTTCCATTTATGTCCATGTCGTCTGCGTACCCTCGTAGCTGGACAGACTTTTGATCCTTTGTGCCTCTGGTGTTGATGTTGGAGTTTTGTACAATCTTCTCAAGAATGATGTTGTCTTTGGCGTCTTGATCCTTTTCCTCAGTGGGGCGTGAGCGCGGATGCGGCTTATGTTGGTGAATAAAGCCTTTATGCGGATTGTTTCTCTTTCAATGAATTTAAACTCAAGACCTTCTGAGTAGTTTGAACTACGAATCCACATCGATATAGCCGTTGATTTTGTTCTTGATAGCAGTCGCCATAGTAGATATCACAGTTGTTTATTTTACGTAGGCGCGCTTGTTGTTTGGCTGCACGTGATCTGTTAAGTGACCTTACATTCCAAGTTCAAAACCGAAATTCGTTATCCATAAATCGTTTGCGTGGGTCGTTATTGAAGATTTAACATAAGGTTCAGTACCATATTACATAAATACTTGCTTTATAATAAATTATAGTTATGTTCATATTCCTATGAATCAAATTTTAGTTTAGGTATACATTTTTCATTCCTAAAATATTTTTCACTGAATCAAGATTGGTTTGTTTGTTATTCAAATATAAGAAGGATTTTTTTATTTTGTATGTACCTGCGGTAATGAAAGAGATAAAGCATAAATAACTAGAGTTTCTAACAGATTATGAGACTTAGGAGTACAACAAAATAAATTCAAGAATAGAAAATTTAAGGATTCTGAAAATGACCGAGAAAGGAAATTTTATAAAGCTGAACAAGAACAACTACATAAACTGTAAGTTCAAAATAGAATATTGTACTTCTGCGGAAATAAAATTTATGGAAAACCGTAATTTTTGGAACCAAACCAGTTCCAGTTGTTTATTACAATTAGAAGAAGAATGTGATGCAAGAATAAATATCAACAAGATGCAAGACTATTTTACCAAATAACGAAATATTGGTGAAGAAACTCTTTCGGATAAATGGAGAGCAGCAATGCTATTGAGAAGCTTGCCAGCAAGTTATGATACATTAATAACTACACTTGAATCAGGAAAAGAAGATGAGGTTACTTTTGAATTAATGCTACAACGAATCCTTGCAGAGTACGAACAGCGTTTTACTTCATGCAGCAGTTCAAGCGATACTGTTTTGAAAACTGCAAATTCAAGTATCTTTTGCTACTTTTGGAAGAAACAAAGACATTTAAAGAAGGCATGTAACAAATATAAGGAATGGCTATCGAAACAGAATTTTAAGAAGAATCCAACACAGTTGAAGAAAATTCAAATCAAGAAAACATTTCAAACGAAAATGAAAAGGATTATTTATTCACTTTGGGCCAAGGACAGAAATCAAACTGGATAATAGACTCAGGGGCAGCTCGACATGTCGCGAATTAATTTTTTTTGGCGAAATAAACAAGACCTGTTGAATCAATGGAAGTCCATGGCAATGTGACAGGATGGTTAACGTTTGTTAATAAAGATGGTTAGGAACATCAAATTAAAATCAATGAAGTTTTATATGTACCTTCGGTTAAGTTAATGATAAAGAACTTGAGTTTCTAACAGTCATTATTAATTCCGTCATACATACCTTGTTTTTGAAACACTTCAATACTCAAGTTTAATTTCAAGCTATGTGTTTGTAGTGAGTTTGTGTTTTCGGAAAAAATATTTCATTATTAATATAAACTTTCTGAGAAAAAAACATTATTTTGTTTTATCATTCTAACCAATTGTTTATATTCCAACAGGATCCAGAACTCACAAGACAATAAGTTTCAAGGGATCAAGATTAAATACAATAAGTTTCAAGAAATCAAGATTTTAGAATATATTTAAAAGAATTATTAAAAAATGATTGATGGAACAAGATTTAATGTAGCAAGATTAAATGATGAAAATCATTCAGATTGGAAATGAAAGCTTGAACTATTAACAATTAAAGAAGAGCTATGGGAAATTGATAATAAAGAAAAACCGAATATCACCGCAAAAGGAATGCAAAAAGAATGACGATCAAGCAAGGGCACTGATTGGTCTTCGAGTAGAAGATGGACAACTTGTTCATATTAGACATGAACATTTTTCAAAAGATACTTGGTAAGCATTAAAGAAGTATCACGAAAAGGATACAATCATATATGTCATTTAATGCGAAGAATTTGTTCTCTATAGATGGAGGAAGGTGGTGATGTTCCATCTCACATTAATCAAATGATAATTTTGTCTGATAAACTGCGAGATCTAGCTGAAGAGGAACTCTCAAAAAGTTGGAGTATTGCCATGCTTCTAAGTAGTTTACCATGAAAATACGATACCCTCATTACTGCACTTGAGGACAAGACGACAAGAAGATTTGACATTTTCATAAGTCCAATAAAAGCTAATGAAAGAATTTATGCGTCGGACTGAAGAAAGTAGGGAAAAAATAAGTTAAGAAATTATTTTGAAGGTTCATGAAAAAAAAGGAAAGAGAATGTTTCTTCTGTAAAGAAAAAGGACATTTTAAGAAAGACTGCTCTTGGATTTTTATTCATGATTTTACCAGGTTCACAAACGTTAATCTTTTGAAACATAAGTCAGAAATGTTTTCCAAACTTCCTGAATATTTAGAAATGGTAAAAACAAAATTCAATTGAGGAGGAGAATATACTGGTAATGCTATCGTCCACTACATGAAATCTCAAGGTATTCAAGCCCAATATACTGCGGCATATATCCCTCAGCAAAATGGTATTGCGGAACGCAAGAACCGTACACTGATCATGATGGCACGTTGCATGTTGTTAGATACAAATTTGAAGAACATGTTTTGGGTTGAGGCAGATATGACAGCGAACTACATTCAAAACCACTAAGGCGACACAGGTTCAAAATGTTTTTTTCACGTTCCAATCGAAAAGAGACAAAGTTAGACCAAACTTCCATTGAAATCATCTTTGTTGGATACGATGAACAATCAAAAGCTTATCGTTGCTACGATTCGACAAAGAAGAAAGTGGTTATAAGCCGAGATTTTAATATTTTAATCTTGCACATTTTCATCAAAATTCAATAATAAAGAAATCGCCAATAAGAGTAAATATAAATGAGAAACAAGCAGACTTTAAATTTAAAATAAATAAATTCTAAACCACAAAAATAAAGACAGAACCACAACAAGAACTATGCAAGAACCACAAAAGAACAAATAAGAACCTCAGCAAGAATTACAACAAGAACCACAGCAAGAACCAGATCTAGACTTTTCATAAAAGAAAAATGAAATTGATCCAAGCAATCGAATATCGAAAAGAATAACTAAAACTATTCCACTTGCAAGGTTATTTGATGAAATTTGTATAGCTTCCAATTTTGAACAAGAACCGAGGAACATAAGAGATAAAAAAGAATAGCTTTTAGCAATGAAAGATGAAATGAATTCCTTAAATGAAAATCGGACTTGGGATTAATGTGAACTACTAAAAGATAGAAAAGCAAATTGGTATTTAAAATAAAAACGGGATCAAATGAAAAAGGGAATAGATTCAAATCTCGTTTAGTTGCCAAAGGATTTTCGCAAAAGTACGGATGTGATTATGATCAAGTATTTGCTCCTGTTGTGAGAATAACGACTTTTAGAATCCTTTTATCAATATCGGCGAAAGAAGATTTCAGTGTCCAACAGGTAGACGTGAAAACAGCATTTTAAATGGCGATTTAAAAGAAACAATTAATACATGCGACAACCACCTGGTTTCGAAGTTGAAGGAAAGGAACATTTAGTTTGCTTATTGAAGAAAGATTTGTAAGATTCAAGCAAGCGGCAAGAGCTTGGAATAAAGCAATTCCTTCAGTTATAGTGAATGCGGAATTTCTTCAAAGCAGAGTCGATCTTTGTCTTTATTCAAAGAAAGTAAAAGGTGAATGGTGTTACATTTGGATTTATGTTGACGATATCATACTTGCAAGCAAATCAAATAACTTGATTGATTCAACAGAAAGAATTCTCTCGTCAAAATTTCAATTGAAGAATTTGGGAAATGGCAAGAGTTTCTTAAGCCTACAAACAAGATTTTTTTTTATTTATTTACAAGATTTTTTCAGTGCATAACGGCTGAAATATACCGCATGCTCTTAGTGTAAGTGACATTAAGGAAATATTTTCCAATGCAAACGTTCTTCTACACTTTGGGATACCAAAGTTCGGTGAGGGTAGGGCACTCTGCAAGCATACTATATTGAAGCCAATTTCATCTTATTGCTCGATATTGAATTTTTCGTATCGGCCTCATACTCAGTCAAAATTCAGAAAAGATGCTGAAAATGAATCTTTGAAATGCTTGGAAAAATTCTTGTTTGCATTACAGGATTCGTAGTGGTTCAAATAAAAGAAAACCTCAACCGCATTTTGTCGACAACTTATAAAGAAAAGTGGTTCTATTTATTTATTAGATTTTTTTGTAGTTGCATTCTATGTGTATACTTACACGAATTTGAGTTTTTTTTGTTTATATTTACCATGAACATTCGCTGTCTCACTTCATTTTCATTTGGGACTTTTTGCCTATAAGAAGTTAAATATAATTGGGACTACTCTCCGGTAGTTCCTAAATCGAATTCGGCACTAATAAAGTAACTTTCGGAACTTCGGAACGAGTTGTCTTGGGCCAAGTTTCTAATAAAAACAAAAACCGGGCATTTTTTCTAAGTTGCAATGGAAATAAGACCGCAACCCTCGTAAGGGTCTAATTTCCTTAAGAAATGGAAATAAAGTTCTATGCGGTCTTATTTCGTCAGGCGTTATTTCACGTCACCGTTCCTAGCACAAAAGAACGTCAAAAATACTAACAGTCAACATTAAGAAAATATATACTTAGAGATGAGAACAATTGTCTTAGTCACGCCAAAATACACTTCTACTACTACAAAATAAATTTTGCAGTTACTATTGTTCCACCTTTGATCCCAGACAGAACTTTATTACAGCGTGAACATAACATTCCTCTTCTTCCTACATAAGCAAGAAGGCAAATTGAGAATATTTAACTGTCACAAACATGCAAAATAGAGTTAAAATGTGTTTTAGTCAAGAGGAATAAGAAAATTTAACATGACACTCTTGCAAAATATTGTGATAATTTTATTTTAATTGTTCTTAACGACGCGACGGGGTGCGTCGGCAAAAGTTCTAGCAAAATATTTTTCCACTGAATAGCGAAACAAAGGCATGTAGTAGAATTAAATAAAAATGGAGCAGGGAAAACACAAATTACAACATAAAGATATGTACATTATAAGAAACAATTTTCAGAAACAATGTTATTTGATTTTGACAGAAATTGTTTCCCTCAAAAGAATTTAACTTTACAAAGTGTTTGTTTTCGATTCGTAAAATGTGCATTGCACAATGTTATTTACATAGCATAGCAGAAAAAAGCATGTGCTTACATATAATCGAGAACATGAAGGACACACTTACAAAAATAGACACAAGCTTTTTTTGTGTTTATTTAAAAAGAAAATGTCCATTGTGTTTTGCGAAATTATGTTTATGTCAGGAATGACCTGACACAAAATTGGGTTTTCGAAACGAACATTATTCTAGGGAAAAAAATATCTAGTTGAGTTTACCGAAAGCAAAAGGATCCTTCGGCTGTATACATAAATGTTTCTTGAAATTATTTTTGGACAAAAGCAAAATAACAAAGATATTCCTGGGAGGGAAAAAAATCTAGATCATGGCTCTTAATGGTTCTTGAGACAAAAACTTGTTCTGATTTCTCAATTTTCCAAAAAGAATTAATTGTGCTAAGATTCAATAAATTAAAACAGAAAAAAAAAACACACATGTCGGATTTTCTCTTAAATAAACCAAGCAACAAGCACCAAGTTTTATACTTATAATCAGAAAGAATTAGATTAATAAATAAAGATTCGTAAGATATTTATTGAAATCAATAACAAACAACATGTACGTTAAACAACATGTATATTCCATTCAAGTCTTGAAGAAAGACTAACAAACAAAATATAATAAAGTTTGATAGATAGAAAAACAAACATTCGATTTACAAAATTTCAATTAAATTATTTTAAACCATTTACCAAACAAAGTATTTAACATATAAGGCCTCTGGATCGAAGTATAATCTTAGTTTACAATAGAAAACAATTTTAATGAGTTGACTAGTTATTCTCTGAGATGCATAAATACAAGAAACTAAAAGAAAAATTCTTTTTTGCGCTAAAGAGAGTTCTAGAAGTAAGAAACATTTAAATCGGTTTTGCCTATTTTCATTTTTCGTTTTTGTAAAGTTTTTATTCAGAGGGTAACCGAAACTAAGGAGTTAAGTAAAGTATTTGTGTGTAATAATTAAAAGATATTCTCATCAGAAGGTTTGTGATGACATAGATACTTCGCCTTCTTGCATATAAGGGCCGGGCAAAAAAAATTAATTTTATTCAGTTATGGTACAAATGACGGGCCATGAAAGAATGAACAATGGTTAACTATTGTAAAAACGATTTATACTTCCATATAAACTGAATATTGCATAGAATTAGTTCAAATACTATTTTATAAAGGGGTTTTCAATAGGAACGCTACAAAAGTAGACCGATAGGGACAGCAAACGACGCCATTGTTTTTTCCCGCTCTCTTGACATTTCTCTTAAGTAAGCTTCATCAACGATCATCAACGATCCAACAACGAGTCGAAATTATTAAAATTTTCTACCGAAATTCGGAGTCAGTGGTCAACACTTTAAGAGCGAAAAATCATCTTCAGCGATGAGGCTCATTTCTGGCTGAATGGCTTCGTCAATAAGCAAAATATGCGTTATTGGTCAGGCAGCAATCCACATGTGCTTCACGAGGCACCATTACATCCCGAAAAAATCACTGTTTGGTGCGGTTTACATGCTGGTGGTGTCATTGGGCCAGGACGGTGCCACATGGCACACAGCGGGCCAAACAATCGAATTATTGAGAACAAAGTTCGATGAGCGCATTATCTCCAGAAATGGACCTGTGAATTGGCCACCTCGTTCATGCGATTTAACGCCGTAAGACTATTTCCTGTGGGGCTTCGTCAAACCTATGGCTTATGCTTGAAAACCGTCGAAAATTGGGTTCAGCGTCTGGACTTCTGCAAGCGTGCCAGTTATAGAATTACCTCCCAACACACAAAATAACATACCAAGCATATTCACTCGAGTATGCGACATGTGTAAACGATCGTATTTCTAGTCATAGATACTAAACAAAAATTGTGAACGATCGAATAATTCGACCGACATGTGTCAACGATCGAATTTCTAATATAAACAAAAATTGTCAACGATCGAATTCTTCTACCGACATATGTCAACGATCGAATTCTTCGACCGACATAAAAGATAATCACAAAGTCACCCCTAATAAAAATACAGATAATTTACGATTCAACTTCTTTGAATCGTTATCAAATATCCTTATGCATATGTAAACCTATATATATCTTTCTGACAAAGCAGCATCACTGCATATAGAAATATTTTAAGATAAAAAGGCCTGGGATTACCAGCCAGTAGATCAGTTGTAAATCAGAGTTCAGTTCGAATTGTTTTAACTAAAGATTTTCCCCCACCAGTGGTAAGGGATCTGAAGTTAAAAATAATTTAAAAATAAAAATTAAGATACAAAAATTGTGTTTTTTTTTATTTTTTTAAAATTGATCCCGGAGGATCAAATACGAAATTTGCCCGCGGTGGCCATGCAATTGATATTCAAAAACGTTTTTGTTTTATTTAAGAAAACTTCTGTAGCGTCCCTATTGAAAAACCCTTTATGTAATTCGGCACTACACGTCGTATACGTATCCTTTTTTCTATGTTTCGTATAGGTATGCTCTTATATGTAGAGTATAACGCCTTTCAAAAGATGTGCCGCTCACATTCAAAAAATAAAAACAGTGCCGTAACAGCTCTTGAAGAGCCAAAGCCTAAGTGGATTATTCTCGTCAACAATTGGAGTGCGTGTGAAGAATTGAGGGGACCTACAATTTAACGCTGATTTTGATCGGCAAAGTTGAGAAGCACTTCTTCATGACAGATGATACTCTTGGAAGTTGTGTCAGTACTTCGCAAGAGGCAGTGCCCGTGAAAGATGAAGTTAAAACTATGGGCACGAGTAGGACTCGAACCCACGACGTTCTGCTTATCAGCCTAACGCACCTAACCGTAATCTGCGGGCACTTCGCCGCAATGCTCAAATGCTCACAATAGAAGTTTTAACTTGAATGGTATGATAACGCCTCAGACAAGAAAAATATATGAAAATTATTTTTCTATTATGTAATAAAAAAATCTTTATTAAATCAAAATTATAAAATTGTTTGACTTGAATATTGAAAAGAAAAATGTAATTAATTTGGATATTCTTTTCTAAGATGTTATACGACAAAAAATAAAGTAAGTAAGAATCAAATTATTGCAAGGTAAACAAAAATACAGTGGTTCAAAATATAAATAATTAAACTCACAACTTCTATTGAATCGCTTATCAAATATCCTTATGCATATGTAAACCTATATATATCTTTCTGACAAAGCAGCATCACTGCATATAGAAATATTTTAAGATAAAAAGGCCTGGGATTACCAGCCAGTAGATCAGTTGTAAATCAGAGTTCAGTTCGAATTGTTTTAACTAAAGATTTTCCCCCACCAGTGGTAAGGGATCTGAAGTTAAAAATAATTAAAAATAAAAATTAAGATACAAAAATTGTGTTTTTTTTTATTTTTTTAAAATTGATCCCGGAGGATCAAATACGAAATTTGCCCGCGGTGGCCATGCAATTGATATTCAAAAACGTTTTTGTTTTATTTAAGAAAACTTCTGTAGCGTCCCTATTGAAAAACCCTTTATGTAATTCGGCACTACACGTCGTATACGTATCCTTTTTTCTATGTTTCGTATAGGTATGCTCTTATATGTAGAGTATAACGCCTTTCAAAAGATGTGCCGCTCACATTCAAAAAATAAAAACAGTGCCGTAACAGCTCTTGAAGAGCCAAAGCCTAAGTGGATTATTCTCGTCAACAATTGGGTGCGTGTGAAGAATTGAGGGGACCTACAATTTAACGCTGATTTTGATCGGCAAAGTTGAGAAGCACTTCTTCATGACAGATGATACTCTTGGAAGTTGTGTCAGTACTTCGCAAGAGGCAGTGCCCGTGAAAGATGAAGTTAAAACTATGGGCACGAGTAGGACTCGAACCCACGACGTTCTGCTTATCAGCCTAACGCACCTAACCCGTAATCTGCGGGCACTACGCCGCAATGCTCAAATGCTCACAATAGCCACATACTCAGTAAGAAATCGACCATACCACTCTAAACGAAAAAGATCACTGTGAAATATATTGCTCAAGATTTCTACTGTACAGTGTACAGGGCTAAAGCTTATTACACCAATTGTAAAACTGGCCTTAATAAATGGAACTATTGAACATGGAGAGTCAGAAAAGAGGACGAAACAAACATAAATATGGATACAAGAAAAAAGAAAAAGGAAAGTAATACACATGCAATGTCAATCATTCTATAAAGGGTGAATCATCGCCATCGGAGGGTTATAATGTAAAATAAAAAAACTTTTTAATTTTCTCAACAAGTTGTCGAAACCATAGCTCCCAGAGAACATGTGCTTGATTTTCGAGTAGCAATAGTTCTATTACTCGATAAATGTAACCACCAATGACGGCTACATTCTGATCTGCCTCAATTTCGAAAAAAAAAATGACCAAAATTTTGGATTTTCATTATATTACTTCATAGGAAATTTCGTAAGGTTGAATTTCATACGCGTTTGGGGCTAGGGTACTAAGTTGTCGTATACGACAAGTCAAATTGCTGAGAACAATTACTAATAAATTGGTCACGATGTTCGCGTACACTCTTAGCTTCGGCTGCTGTGGTCACACCAAAACTTCTGTATGTGATCTTACCGGTTCCGCTGAAATCCCTACTTAATAAAATAAATTTGAATGTAAGTTTGTTTGTTTTATGCCGAAAAAAATGTTTTTTTTTCGGAGTTTTTTCTTCCTCAAAAGTGGAGCAAAGTTTCTAATAAAGTTAATGTACCACTTTCTCTTGATGCTTAGTTTTCAGTTGAATTATTATTCACCCAATGTTGAACACAGAGAGTTGTTGGTTAGGCACCTATTAATATTTAGATGTTTTTAAGGACAACCATATTACTACCAAAAATATCAAATTTGCCTAACTTTAGTGTTAAGATCACCAACTACATTCGCTAAGCATAGCAGAAAAAGTGCAAAGGCTCCATGTATTTGAATCACAGTAGCTATGAAAAGTTGCCCTACTCCACCCAATATTATTATTGAAAACACTGATAAGGGAGCCATTTTAAGATTTTCGAAGGAAGACCTTCTGTCCAAGTTCAAAGTAGGCAACTTCTATGATACTCCGAGATATGGTATGGTCCTAAACTAAAACATTATGAAAAATTATGAAATACAATTTAGCAGTAAAAAGAATAGAGAGGGGAAAAACAACTATTCATTCAAAGAAAACACCATCAAATGGTACTCAGACGGGTCAAGAACAGATGAGGTAACTGGTGTCCGGGACCTCCGGACTCTCTATCATAATGGGTCAATCTCTTGGTATCTTTCAAGCAGAGGCCAACGCAATCAATCAGTGTGTAGAACTCAACCTTGAAATGAATCACCGTAACAAAAATATTGTCACTAAATAAACTGTTCCGTCATCTCATTCAGAGATGATCGACAGTCGGGGACTATTAGAGAGTTTGTGGAGACAGACGCGAGTGATTTGAGAGCGTTTTGGCTGTCTAAAATAAATACGTATATCCTAGCAAAATATTTAGCCAAGGCCTAAGTGGCTTACTCTCATCAACAATTCTTTGGGTGCGTGTGAAAATTGAGGGGATCTACAATTGTAACGGGACTGCTGTTCCTACATCACGATTGTGCGATGACCTGCATCTTCACGGATACCTCTGCTCCACAGGAAACACAAAGACACCCGTGAACGCGAAGTAGGTTGTCCAGTAGGTCGAATGCGGTTAGGCATGCTAGCTTTGGCCATTAGGCTATCTCGTCAGAAGGGTGAGTTCTTGCAAACGCCACTGGACTGCCGTACATATTAATCATGCCTATCCTGAATACTGATATCTGCAAACAATGTCACTAACACGAAAGGCAACGCCTCTTTCCTTTTGGAACTGTCGATGGAATTAGTTCCGGGGTGAGACCCTCCCGCTGTTGACTACACCAAGTAGCAACTCCATGGCTAACGCACCACCCATATGTTTTATTACGATAGCCCCTAATGCAAAGCCTAACATAAGTTTATGTCAGACTCTTTTTCACCGTCGAAAGCATACCTTTAAAACTCCATACTTTCTAAACACCCTTAACATAAAGCTGATCAGCTGTTAGGTCATCGACCTTTTTTCTAACATGCGAGTTTATGCTCTTATAATGAGAGTGATTCCTTAAAACTAGTTTATTTCGTAATCACTCAAGAAATATTACGAATTTGCCGTTAGTATTTCTGTTGAACCTTTGTCAACTCTCTTTTAAAATTTAACTCTCTAAATTTGTTCACACTTGGGATGGGACACAATGCTCTGGTTCACTCATATGTTTATATTTCTTTTATGCACATTCAAGCTTTTAAAATAAAAATTAGGCAAAAATGACTCACCGGATTTTTTACTTTGACCATGAATTACGTACATATATATAATGTATAGTATATATATGGGCTTACGGCCTCGTGGGATTAGACGATACTTTCAATTAAAGAACTTTCGAGTCACTTCTCGATTCACGCTAATTATTTTAGCGTTCAAAAATAGATAAATAAAATTAGCTCTATTTTATTCAGTTTGATGTGAAATCGATTCGTACAAATCTAGATGGATGATGGAGTAACAATTGCAATTATAGGGAATGGTTTGTAACTTTACTCAGTAGCCAGCGAGGTCCGCACAGGAAGATGATTGGTGTTGAAAAAGAAAGTTGCAATGCGCTGTCATAGTAAGCTTGCTCGTGTTGTTTTGAGCTTAATCAATCGGAATCGCATGAAAATGAAACGATAAATCGATACATTAGTATCGAACGAGTTGAGAATGAAATCTTTGATGGCAGAGTTCACTACACATTGTAAGTGGGATGAGAGACTTAAAAAAAATTCTTGCTTAGATATTGGTTTATATGGTGGCTCACACACAATTTAACGCCAACTCCGAAAGGCAAAGTTGAGAAGCACTTTTTCATGGCAGATTGATACTATTCTTCGCAAGAGGCAGTGAGAGTGCAAGATTAAATAAAAACAATGGGCAAGAGTAGGACTTAAACCCATGACTTCCTGCTTAGCAGCCAACGCACCAAACCACTAAGCCGGGGACACTACAAATAGGACTAGAAATAACTAGGAATAAACTCATGATAATTAGTTGTTTTCTGTCGGTTTTTTGAAAGTCAACATGCAGATTCTGCAACGAATCAGGTGAATCACCGGTTCTAGGCAGTTGTGGTGCACAAACCCACAAAAGGTTAAAACACCTAAGTCATTATCAGATTGAGTACTAGTACTCCAAATTCTTAAATTCCTTGAGAAATCAGGGATGGAATCGGCTAAGGTGATAGTTTATAGTCAAAATAATTGCTTTTGCTCCACGTAAGGTGGAAAATAAAACAAATACATTTGAGATAACCGGAATGTTATGTTCTTTGAAGTTATTTAATAAGGCGAATAAGGCGTACCAAAAAAGAAATATTTGTTATTCCAACACGTTTTTGAAAAACAATAGTTTTGGTCGTATAAGGTCAGATACTTTACCAACACGTGATTTTTTTGATCATTATTCCTATCAACAATTTCTACAGCAACGTTAGTCATATCATATGTTTGTTAACCATCCGACCTTATACGACCAAAATTATGGTTTGTTAAAACGCATTCGAGTAAAAAAAAGATCTTTACACTGCAGTGTACTTTAATCCCTTTTTTATTTCATTCATTCATAGTCCAGCAGTTCGAAGAAACTGTTTTTTCTTTTGTCTACTACGCGCATTTTGCTTGCACTTACGTGAAGGATTGTAGGTAGTATATTACGAAGCTTTAAACTGTTTATCTTGGTTTTCATCGAACAGGCAAATTGGCGATGCTGACGAATCATTGTTTTCACAATTATTCATCCCTCAGTTGTCCGATCAATTGTGTACCATTTCTTGTATGTCCAATATTTCCACTATCTCTTTTTCTTATCCTTATTTCATTTGCTCTCATCCAATTAATTCGAAAGTGTTCGAGGTTTTTTGATATTGCATAACTTCTTGCTACTCTTGTCTGGGGAGATTACCCGATGGCAACAGCCGCCATCCCGAAGTGTTTAGCCCGAAATATGAAATACGAACAATAAGTAGAACAAATGGCGAGATTCGTTTTCACATAATGCACCTTAAATTCCAAAAAAAAGTTGAAGCATTGTTCGTTACTTTCAATTTTATTTGTTGCTACTACAAACTAACTTGTATAATAACGTATACACATATCAATCTCTTTTGACTTGTCAATGTGAAATTCGTAGGTTATGTAAGGTTAAGTATTAGATGTACACTGTATAGATATACTGTATTACATATTTAACAAAAAAAAAAATGTTTTAATTATTAATCTGTGTTTTCATAGGCAAGTAATCTGCTCATTGAAATGTATTTCCAATAAATTAATTTAAATTCTGGGATCAGCCTACACAAAAACATAATACAGGTTGCTTTTAGTCTTGATCCAAGCGTTTAACTATTTTCAAACTCAACTGCCTAATTGTAAAGTGTTTCTGACATGAATATTTTCCTAAAAAAACAACACTTTGTATAACCTAACAACACTATGTATAACATGTATTTTTGGTTAAGCGCTATCGCTTGATGTTCGTAGATGTTCAATGTTCTCAAATTTGTAGTTATGCGTGTAGACTAAGACACCTGATGAAAATTTCTTAGAAATTAGTATATTTTTTGTTTCCTTCCTAATAAGCTATGAGGAGAAAGAGATGGTTAATGAAGTGAAATATCTTGTTAGTTCTTGCCGTACCTTGCCTAAATGTACCATATTATGATGTCAGTAAGTTAAACGAAGCAAATTAACATCTAAAGCAACACGAACAATAAAATCATTTAAGTTGATATCCCCTTGGTCTTGCCTTTGTATAATAATGAGGACGAAGATATCACAGACAGCCTCTTGTAAGAAGTTCGTTTTCTTTATTCCCTTAGGGAGTTGGAAAAACAAAAATGAAAACTCAAATGGTATCCTAAAGAAATTTATGGACGACATACTTTTTGCTAAAGTAAATTTTGTTGTTTAGTTTTCTTTGGATAATTTTACGAAGCAAGATGGATTCGGTAACAGTGCTGTTTTCCTTGAGGTTTTTTCTTAGATTGTGAAACACCAGAGGACAATTTCCATCCAATGTTTAAGATTTCAAAATAACATCAATTTGTATTTGGGGATCAAAAGGGAACGAATATTATCATCCACTTGGAAATTAGAAATTCTAACGATGATGAGAAAATTCTATTCAGAAAAATGTAAGAAGTTCTATACAAAAAGTTGATTGAAAGATTTTATAACATCGTTATCTTAATAAATTTGTTATTCACTAACGAATTTCGTGTTTAAAGTTTTAAATGGATCTTGCGTGAAATTTGTTTCAAATTGTATACCTATGTTCCAAGAGCGATAACTAATTGGGATTGTTGTGAAACAATGAAAATATCTTGTTTAGAAAAAAAATGCGAGAATAAACAATTCTTGGAAAAAATTTAGGAGAACACTTAGTGTATTGAAATTTGGTCAAAAGTAAAAATAACGTTTCATTAATAGAACAAGCAATTTTACGACGTAAATTAACTTTCGAAAACTTTAATAAGAATTCATATCCTATCATATCCTGTTATCTCAATATCTAGGTTTGATATTAGACAAAAAATCAGTTGGAAATATAATATTCAAGATAAAGTTAGGAAAGTTACAGTAGCTCTTTTCTCTTGAAGAAAGCCATAGGAAACAAATGGGTTTTTCACCCTCGCATAACAAATTGGCTACATACATCGGTCATCTAAACAATACTCACCCGCGTGAACGCAGAATGGTGGACAGCACTGGATATTAACTTGACAAAGTTAATAGAGTGCAGCGGATCTTCTGTCTTTGCATAAGCGGGGCCTTGTGAACCACCTCTTCAGCGGCGCTAGATACCCTCATCTAACACCCCAGAAAACAAGTGGCTGAGAGTACGGCCGTACGACTCAGAGTCCCTTCTCAACACTGAAAAATGTTTAAGTTAAATATCTACACTGAAAAAATAATCGTTGTCATATTCACAATTACTGGTTTTTAACCGAGCGTTAGTTTAATACATATTTATGATTAGGGATCGGATTTCCATGCAAATGCATGTTTTTTTATGAACATCTTAGAAGCACGACCATAAGTTATGTATACGAATCATGAAATTCCCTTTAAAATGGCATTGAAACGTTAGTGCATATTTTTGCATATTCTAACTATAAATGCATATTTTGCATATTTCGCATATTTTCTTGCATATTTTTCTATAAATGCATGTTTTGCATATTTTTTCATATTTTTAGAGCATATTACTAAAAAAATTATTGAACAGCAAAAGATATCGCCTTAGCTCAAAGCTATCATCTTTTTCTTAGATTCATTTCCAATTCTTGAACGACCCCAACCCCCATGTTATGTACCAACCCCACTACATATATAAACAACGTAGAATGTACTGTATGAACTTGACTAGATTCTATCGGCTCATTATACTTTTCACTTTTTTTCATTTTCTTTTATGTGCATGAATGATTAGAGTTACAATTACAAAAACTTAAAACATGAGGTGAGATTTTCTATTTTTACAGATCTCTTTTGTTTGTCTTCGCATTTTCAAATTTAACGTAGATTGCTAGATTGAATTTTGAAAAAAAAAATTGTGAAAACACGCACACATCTTTGCAATCCGTAAATTTTAGCTTGTAGGTGTAGGCAAATTTATTTTGACAGCTTTGTTTCCCATCTCCTTACTTTATTTCATCTCTAAATAAAATATTCGCTCTTGCCACTACACACATACATACACAGATACTGTTAACAGTTATTCTAAGCAGTCGATTGTTTTTAAATTTAAATTCAGTGGTCTATGGTTGTTTTCGTTAACTGTTATGTGTTTTTTTTTTGTATTAAATGTTAATTAAAATAAAACATGAATTTATTTTTACTAACTAAAAGAAATGTTTTTTTAAATTGAACCGAAACAATTTTTAAGTGCATATTTTGAATGCATAAAAGCAAGCATTAGTATTTTTGGGTGCATATTTTAAGCGCATATTTTGAGATTTTATGTGCATGAAAATCCGAACCCTATTTATGATTCTTTTTCCTCAAGTTTACATTTCTTGCTTAATTTTCATTATTAGGACGAAGAATTGGCATCGAGAGCTCTTGGAAGATGTGCAAATCGGCGGCGATCGAAGAAAATATGAAAAAATTTTGTTTTAAATTTAAATTTTACATTTATTCAATTAAAATTGTTCCCAAATATTAAATTTGATTTATTTTTAAACAGTTCCTAAAGGTTATATTTCAGAACGAAAGGAATGACTCATAATCATACTTGAAGTAAGTATACGGGTGCATTCATGTTTTCCTGGACACGAGTGCATCCTTTGGGTTGAAAAAATAAGGGAAAATAAGACTTGTTGTATTGTTATAATTTGATTATGTGTTATTTAACACAGCAGTTAGGCTGCGTCCGTCAATTCCATTCATGTATTTGAACAACGATAACAACTAAAAGGTGCTTCCACCAATGGCTTTTGGGATTTGAACCTAGGACCAGCTAGTTGGGAAGCCAATGCACTACGCACTGCGCTAACAACTCCACTGATGTTTTGGTTTCCCATTGCAGACTTGTTATTGTTAATCAATTGCGATGAATAGACATGCATTTTAACAAGCTCCTCAAAGCATGCTATCTTGTTCAGCTTTCATTTTTTTCTAATTTCCTATCTTTGTGTGACAACGGTTTTGTTGTACACACAAAGGGTTAGATTATTGAAAGTTTTTGACATTAGTCAAGACCTTTTACAAAGGTCCTGAGCAAATCCACTTACAGTACAGAGTCAACTCGGTTTGCCAACTTGGCGACTAAGACTAAGAGCCATTTTCTTCACTGTTGCTCAACTTATAGGAAACTCTCAAGTTGGCCAATTCTAGAGTTGAGAAAAACTTGAGAGTTGAGGGACTAGTTTAAAACTGTTTTTCTTCACTTCTTTAAAAGTTGGACTCTCTTATTTTTCAAAATTTTCCTGGAATATTTTTGACAAAAACGTTTTTTTTTTTAACTTTAGATTTGAAAAACGATTTTGCAAAATTGGTATATTCTAAATGAGAATTCGGCCTAGGCAAGTGGCTAATGCTCTATCTACGTTATTAATTCAATAAGCATACGGTTAGAGACATAAAATAATACGATAAAATCGTGATCGTTCCATTTTTCAGGCCGGAACGACCCATGGACACATTATTTCTTCTACATATTCCGGAAGCACACGATGGATAATTTTCAAATATTGCAAATATTTTTATTCAAAATGAAAATAATTTTGAATAGAAGATATCAAAATTTGAACTTTAGAGAAAATGCTCAAACCTCTCAACTTCTACTTTTTTTGGAGGTTGAGAAAATCGGAAGTTGCTTAACTTGAGAGTTGAAAATCGAAAATTGAAACTGTTAAATGTGAGTGAAGAAAACGAAAATTACAAGTTGAGAATAAAAATCCTCAAGTTGAGCTCAACTTGTAGATATATGGAAATGGTTTTTGAATTCTGATTTAACTTATTTTAAAGGCAAATAAACTTATGGTGGAAATTCATCAGCGGATTCATTCACTTTCCTTTTCTTCCGTCCAATAGAAAATTCTTGGTTTTCCTGCAATCGAAGATCTTTCAGCAATATTTTTCTCCCTCAATTTTACGTTAGTCTACATCTGCACATATACTTGAAGATGTTGAATTCGCCTACATATTGTAAAGATTAAGTTCTAGACCACTTTGCAAGGAATCATACAACAAAATTCTTTTATTGAAGTTTCTATGGTGATTGAGTTCCTAAGGGCTCTGGAGAAAATTTCCAGCACCTACCTTTTGAATACAATCCTTTTTTCTCGGTTTGTGCTTTTTTATGGGCTTGCAAAAGCCTTGAGGACAAAATCTATAGGTAGATAGATTTATATTGACCAGTCAAGTAGATAATAGTTAAAAAGACGCTTATAAAAACTTGTAAGAAAAATACTTTCTATTCCGCCAAGAGGAAAATAGAAATCTTTAAAAAGATGAAAGATTGGCAATTATAAAGGGAGATTACATTTTCAAAAGTGTTATGGCGCAAGTACGGTTGTGCCCACTTCTTGCACTCGCAAATGCAATTGCAGATTTGTACGTTCAAAAAAGTTGTGCATATTCTCATTTTTCTTGTTTCACTTATATAATATACCGGTTGGTATGTAGACAAAAAATTGTTGTCGTTTGTTGATGTGTAATATTATTCTTTTGAGAAATACGATTTAGAAGTCAATTTTCCTCTTTGAAATACAATTCGAGACACCTTAAAACCTTGGGTTAAAATTCGAAATTGACTAATATGAAAATCTAACACAAGAACATATAGGTCAAAGCGATTTGCAAAGTTGTGGTCGTTAATTTTTAATAAATTTTTAATTTTCATAAATTATTTTTGTAGGTATGTATATGTAAAGGGTTTTTTTAAATAGGGACCGTACAAAAGTTTTCTTAAATAAAACAAAAACGGTTTTGGATATCAATTAAATTCTTTATTCCTGTGGAAGTACATTTGATGCCATTATGTATGGAACTCAATTCTTTTGCATGGCCACCACGGGCACGCTTGCAGAATCCAGACGCTGAACCCAATTTTCGACGGTTTTCAAGCATAAATCGGCCGATACTGCTGCAATTTCACGTTCGATATTCGTACGAAGTTCATCAATCGTCGCTGGCTTGTTGGCATAAACCATAGATTTGACGTAGCCCCACAGGAAATAGTCTAACGGCGTTAAATCGCATGAACGAGGCGGCCAATTCACAGGTCCATTTCTGGAGATAATGCGCTCATCGAACTTCGTTCTCAATAATTCGATTGTTTGGCCGCTGTGTGACATGTGGCACCGTCCTGTTGAAACCACATATCGTCCAAGTCCATATCATCCAATTCATTCCAAAATAATCGGTTAGCATTGAGCGGTAGCGATTCCCATTCACAGTAACGTGCCGGTCTTGATCATCACGGAAGAAGTACGGCCCAATGACACCACCAGCATGTAAACCGCACCAAACAGTGATTTTTTCGGGATGTAATAGTGCCTCGTGAAGCACATGTGGATTGCTGCCTGACCAATAACGCATATTTTGCTTATTGACGAAGCCATCCAGACAGAAATGAGCCTCATCGCTGAAGATGATTTTTCGATGAAAATCCGGATCATTTTCAAGTTGTTGCTCAGCCCAATTCACGAACATACGACGCTTCTGGTGATCAAGCGGCTTCAGTTCTTGCGTCAATTTGATCTTGTAAGGATGTAGGCCAAGATCTTTTCGCGAAATTCGCCACAACGACGTCACAGAGATGCCCAACGCTTGAGAACGACGCACGTGCGAGAGACTGATTTGGGTCTTCCGCAATTGATGCGCTAGCGACAGCAATATTCTCGACACTACGGGCACTTCTTTCTCTCACTGGCACGGGAACATTTAGTACTGAGCCTGTGGACTCAAATTTTTCCATTAGACGCTCAATTGTTGATCTGGCAGGACGATTATGACGACCATATAATGTACGTAGCGCTCTTAAAGTGTTGACCACTGACTCCGAATTTCGGTAGTAAATTTTAATAATTTCGACTCGTTGTTGGATCGTATACCTTTCCATGATGAAATGGCAAACCTGAAGAGAAATGTCAAGAGAGCGGGAGCGGGCGTCGTTTGCTGTCCCTATCGGTTTACTTTTGTAGCGTCCCTATTGAAAAACCCTTTATAAGAGAAGAATTGTAGTGAAATAAAAGCTGTGGGCATTAGCTACTCAAAAGGGTTGCAAAAACAGCTTATAAAACAGCAGTAATAGAATCATTGATGCGTATTTCCAACACGTACTTGGTTGGTTTTTTTTAAATGTAAAATTAATTTAAAATGCATCTCATCTGAATTAAAAGTCTTTCTTAAGAATATACAACTTTGCTCAACGTTTTCAGTTTTTAATGAAGATTTTTAAAAGACAGTGTTTTTATAAAAAAAAAAAAACGTCTGCACTAAAACTCTCTGGACTATGTTCACTGTACACATTAAAATTATTCGCTTTGATATATAGATTCAAAACACATCCACAACTCTCGTTGAAGTTACTTTAAGATAGGTACTCATGAAGAAAACACTCAACACAGATAGTAGAAAATAGCTACTGAATGTATAGATGCGTCCTTGTGCCACTTGAGTGATGATTGTTATATCTAAGCTGTACTTTTTCTTTCTTTTATTTTCGCAATTTGAATGATGAATGTCCTTCTTGCTATTCTTTGTACTACCTCTTCATTTGTCGACGGATCTCTGGTTTAGAATTGTGAGTACAGAAAAAAAGTCCAAAAGAGTGAAAAATCTTTTCTACTTATGTATGAACAGTGATAAATGTTACACAAAAAAGAAAAAAGAAAAAAGGAGCAACCTTTCAGCAGAAGCTTTCATACAACAAATTCTAATGATTTTCCCAAGACAACACTGTATACAAATATCTACACTGGTTATAAGATGATATATTACCTCTTTGAATGCCCATGAACACATTCCTCTTATTATTCATACTCAAATATGAGAATATGACACATTCATTCATAAGGGATCATGTGTCTAGCTTTTGATGAATGAAAAGAACAAATAGGTTCAACGTTCTTTGTTTTAACAAATTTATGTTCTTACGATAGTAATTCCTTGGAAATGGAAGCATTCAAAGGGTTAAGCTCTATTTTATGGCATTACACTTGAACAAAGGCTAAAGACAGATTTTATATGGATGCTGCAATAAATAGCTTAGATTTTAAAGATCATCCTTGGCGTATAAGCCGTTAAGGAATGTCAAAGCTTATCTTGTCTTTTTCAAGGACTTGCTTTTGAATACAAACTTTGCTGTGAAAAATAATAACAATATAATAGAATGATGTTATTATTTGGCGTCAGCTATAATTCGATTAAACTTGCTTAGACTAGACCTAATGACACTTTTTTTGACGAATTACTGGTAAGTCGTAGGCTATTTCACAAAAATAATAGCAGAAAAGTTGCGGAACATACTACTAATACTCATTTCTGTCTCTTTAAAATTTTGTTCTTTGAAAGATTGTGTATATCTGCGTATTCTGATTAATTTATTATTTTTAGTGAAGAAAACTTTTTTTTTTTTAGTTGAAAAGAAAAAACATTGGAAAAAATCTCTTTCCCTACTCGGATTTATTAAATAAATTACTTTTTATGATATAATATCAAACACTCGTATCATGCCTCATCGACATGAACAAATTAGATATTTTTAGGCCAGTCAATGAAATTTGTCTGGAAAGTGAGTTATTGATTTGTAAAAGAGCAAAATGAAATATGTATTTTTGATTTGCAGGTGGTCATGACATAGACAAAGAGGAATGCAAAGTTGACTTCTTACCCAAGAAAGAAGTGGGTTCAAGTCAAGGCTCCGACCTTTTATACGTTAGTCGCCAGCTTATATGATACCACCTGAGCGACAGCACGAAAAAAAACCTTTCTCTCCTTAAGGTGCAATTTATAATAATGTTAATCTTTCATTTTGGTTGTTCAAATATTATTTTATTTTCTAATAGCATTGTCTCTATAGATATAATGGGAAAGCCGTAATTAAAAATGTTATAGTCAAAAAAAATTGCTTTGATTGTTTGTTCTAAGGTAAATAGTTAATGGCTATAAGAGTTATATAAGTGAAAGAACGTTTTAAAAATGAACAACGAACAAATCGCTGAGAAAAATATCTGAATTATAAGTTAAATAAAGATTGAAATATTTGGTTGTTTACGATATTACAAGCTGATCCGGCAAACTTTGTTTTGCCATATTTCTAGAGTACGAGCGTTTATGGTATATAAAGGAAAGAAGCATAGCACGAATCAAAAGTCATTGCAAATGCCAATATAATTGGTTAACTGAATGCGCTAAAATTTAATGGCACATCTGTGTACCATAGGATTCGTAGAAGTAATCTACTTTCATCCCATGTTGCGATTGGCGTAGTTAGGATTGGTTTTTCGAAATCGTGCAGCTAATATGTTCTTGATCAAGAAATACTACGCTAGAGGCAATAAAATTGCATTGAATTAAGTATATTTTTGAAAGCTAATGTGCCAATATAAATGTGTTATGTGGTGAAGACGAAACAAGTGCATCAGAAAGCGTGACATCCCGACTTCAAGGTTCAAGCAGATTCAACGTTGACAGGCATCACAGTATGTTGCCTCTTATCTCCCATTTACAGTTTTTAAATCCGCGAATGAAGTTGCACTTACAACATCGACTGAAAAAAACCCAAAGTGTCAATAGAAAAGATACCCGAATATTCTTCAATCGGTTTTGCTCTCTGTAGTCTTTGAAAATTTTTAGCCGATCGATTCGATTTGACACAATGCAAAAATGCAGTTAAAATTGTATTTGGTTGTTCTACTGCTCTTGAAACAGCATTTTCAAGTGTAAAATATATGGTTGTCTATTCTCCAAAAGGATTGCCAAATGAACAACTGCTGGATACTTTTCATTTTTTGCAACAACAATGTACATTATATACAGGAAACTGCTTCGTTCCTGCTTATATATATAGCGCCCCAATTGATACAAAGTCATTTCATAATTCTTATCAACAGTTAGGTACTAGTAATATACAACGTTAGCCCTTTGACGTGTTGGTAAACCATCCAATCTTTGAACGTATTGAACTCCTCCGAAACGGCTCGACCCATTTTCGTGAATCTTTGCGAGGATATCGGCTAGGGTGGAAAATCGGACAAATTCTATTTTTCATCCCCCCAAATGTAAAAGGTGGTCCAG
>CAKKXW010000005.1:48300475-48315199 GCA_920937365.1 Sphaerophoria rueppellii
GGCCCCCAGGCATAATACGAAAAATTTCAGGTCAGTTTTCAGTGGTTATCAATGAACAAAATGATTTATCAAGGGAAAATCCAATACTTTTTTACTTTATTGAGGCCTCATAAAATTCCAATTACAGAACAAATAGTAAAAGAAAGGTTAATGTGTCATAATAAATTAATAAAACTAAAAGTCGAGATAGGTAATAATAAAAACAAAGATTTTCTTAGAGAAAAGTGGTCCTGGTCTTTTTTTATTTCTCAAAAACGAAAAGACATTTTTGCATCCGGTTTTCAGTTTTCGACTATAAATTAACAATGGCATTGAGTTTTTAAAGAAAAATTAGTACTTAATTACATAAAATTTTGAAAAAACTTGGTTCAAAAATGATTTTTTTGTTTTTTTTTTTGAAAATTTTGAGTTTGAAAATTTATATTTTTTGAACTATTCGTTAAAACACTTTAGTTTGAAACCCAAATGAAAGAAGATATTTCTGGCTTTTCAAAAAGGTATAACACGGTGTTGTAACTGAAGCCGTTGATTTTTAATATTTTTTTTTTATAAAATAAGTCAATTTTTCAGAAAATTGCCCCTCCCGGCTAAACGGGGGGAAATAGACCCCCCCCCTCCCATACGATTTTTTTCTTGTCTCAACTCAACCTACACGCTCTAGCTTTTTGGCACAACGCTCGTGAATCACCCTGTATATAAAAAAGTGGAAATATCAAAATCAAAAAATTCCGGTTTCGATGAATTTTTTAAAAGAAGGTTCTGTAATTCTGAGAAAATAGCAAAAAAAAGTTCTGAACAAACCGCCTTGAGGAGAAACTTTTTTGACGAAAAAAATCTATTTTTCCGCTAGCAAAATATGAAAACAACTCAAAATATCTGATTATTTTTTTCTGGTTCACTATCAGAGTTGTTCGTATGGGCCAAGCACCATCTTTCGACCATTTAGCATACTCTTATTCTTCAAAATCAGGCTGTACAAATTATTGTAAAAAAAATGGTTTTCATGTTATTTCGGGAGTTCAAAGTTCTTCCTGTAACATTTATCAGAACAAAAACATAAAATGTAAAAAAGAGCCAAGTTCTCTTATGAGCGAACAACACTGTGTAAAAAGTCAGCCACCAAAAGTAATGAGATCTACAAGAACGCCAAGTTCTTAACAATTAAAACAATTAACTGAATATTTTAAATCATAGAAGTTAATACAACAATGTTAAACGAAAATAGAAACTGAGCCCAAAGTTAGTTTGAATGAAAATTTCAAGTGTGGGACAATTGCAAATTGTTGTTCGCTCATAAGAGAACTTGGCTCTTTTTTTACATTTTATGTTTTTGTTCTGATTTCACATCTTTTTACAAAGTTTTTTTATGGAATGGAAGCACGAAAATTGAAATACATTAACAACCCCGGCAGAGCCGGCTCTTTTTTCACATTTTATGTTTTTGTCCTGATTTTACATCTTTTTGCAAATTGTTTTTTATATGGAAGAATGAACCTCGAAATACACTAAATCAGCTAGCATTTGGCAATTTTTAACAATGTAATAATTGGTCTGCCAATATATAAATAAATAATAGGTATAGGTTAGATGTTGTTAACTCATACATTTTCTCTGCATCATTAACCAAACATAGTCTATACTTCTATCGTGTTGTTGAGAATTTGTAAGGAAATGCGGCTTCAAATGTATCTAAAATCATTTTTCTTCATTTATTCGTTGTTCGTTGGTCGTGCTCATGTGAATAGTGCTTAAGGCCCTGCGCACATGAAGCAACTGTTTCGCAGCTAGGGTCGCAAATCAGTTGCTCAAGCAACTATTTTACAACTAGTTTGCGATCGATTTGCGACTTCTCTCCCCACACGAGTACGACTGAATTGTGACCAGTTGATAGTTGTTTGAGTAGGACGTGTGTTTTAATTTAAATTTTTCACAAATTTTTATAAATATTCAACATGTCAAACAGTAGTACTGATACTGATGACTATTATCAGTATTGTAGACAAAGAATACTTGTACGAAGAGAACACTGGACCAATCCATACATACAGAAAAATTTAAAATGCAGACTTTTTATGGCAGCAAAACATTTTAAATGAAACGGATGCCAAATTCACTGCATTTTACAAACAAACCAAACCCTTTTCATCCCAATTAAGCTTCTTAAGATAAAATCCATGAATGATTAAAACACCACACATATCTTTCCAATATTCTTTGCCTTTACATAATCAAAATCTAAAATGTTATCAACCATAAAAAAATTTACTCTTTTTTTTAATTTTCCGAGTTTTCCCCCAACAACTTTCTATTTATCTTTTTGAAAACGAATGCACCTAAGATTCAATATTTCATTTGAAAACCAAAGCACCTACAACTTTAATGAGTTTTGCGGGTTTTCCATCAAGAACTTTCTATTTTTCTATTCCATAAGCGATTCTTGAACAAAAATAACATGCAAGAAACCAAATTCACGTCTATATAGGGTTATTCCAATGCCAAGAAAAATTCCAAAAATACAACATGCAAAATACGTAAATACCTGTTGGGGCCGTTTAGAAGTCCATACCAGACATAGAAACAAACAAACACATATATTTTTATAGATGACTAGCAGAACCCCTGCCCGCTTCGCAGGGCTTCGGCCCACAACAGTTCGGAAATTAGAGATTGGCAGGACGAAGAATCCGGCAATAGATGATGAATAATCTATTCGTTTTCCAATTCTTTAAATAATTTTTTTAGTTAATTTTAATTTAGGTACAGGCATGAGTATGCTTTTAACCCTCTTCAGGATTCCGCAATGTTATAAATTTTCTTAAAACTAACACTTATTGGGATATTATAAAGTGCTGCAATTAAAATATTGACAAAAAAAAACCTAAATTCGATGTTCTGTTGTTTTAGATTTTCCCAAGTATTATAAAATGTATATGGGTTTTTGTTTATCAATGAGATTTTATTTGCTAATTTTTTGTTCATAAGGTAAAAATAAGAAAACTTTATGTTCTTTACGCATTATTTGAAAAATAAATATATCTTAAAATCAACACTTTGCTCGGGCAAGAAAAATTGAACACCACTTAAATACAAAGTTAGCCTTTTTGCTAATCGTCAAAAAGTGATGAAAAAGTAACTTTGTCTTAGAAGGATTATTTTCTAAGAATATGACCAAGAATCACATCCCAAAGTGTATGGCAGACAAATTATAGGATACATTGTATAGTTGACCATGAGGAAAAACAGAAATTTCTAAATCAAAACCACATATTTTTAAGGATTGACCTTGCGTCTTATTTATTTTTCAGGGAATTCAAGTCGAACAGGAAACTAAAGACGTATGCCATTGACTTCTTCATGGCTAGTCTTGTAGTACTAATTGTTTGATATCCCGAAACATATTAATGCTCATACCATCAGAGTTAAAAAATGTGGAAGTAGTCCTGGTACATAAATGCAAAAATGCAAAAAATTCAAAAACTCCGTCTCGTTGTAAAATTTACTACATCTTTTTTTATTTGTAATTGTGTCAAACCACTCAAACCACTTGTTGGCAAAAAATTATGCATTTATTTGTCTAGTTCAAAATAAATTGTTGCATCGATTTTAGAAAGACTTTAATCTGTACCAGCCATTATTGCACTTCAACTCAATGCTTCAAAGACATCTTGAATCAACTCATTCCGTGGATTTGCATTACAATAAAAAATTGTTTGGAAGTGAAATTCGGCCTTCAGAATCAAGTGAAATTATTCCATTTCCATTGTCCAATAGTGTCCGTGGCTTAGTGGTTAGGTGCGTTGGCTGCTAAGCAGAACGTCGTGGGTTCGAGACCTACTCGTGCCCAAAGTTTTTTATTTCATCTTTCTCGGGCATTGCCTTTTGCGAAGAACTGACAAAACTTCCAAGAGTTTCAAGAGTATAAAAGTGCTTCTCAACTTTGCCGTTCGGAATCGGCGTTAAATTGTAGGTGACCTACATTCTTCACACGCACCCAGAGAATTATTGATGAGAGTAAGCCACTTAGGCCTTGGCTCTTAAAGATCTGTCGCGCCACTCTCTCTTTAATGTCCAATAATTGGCCAATGTAAGTTTCCTGAAATAGAAGTTTTTAAACGACTCCATTCGTCGGCAGCAGTTGACCTTGGTATAATCAAAGTTTGTCCTCAGCAACAAAAAAATTCAGAGCTCCAAAATCTTCAAGTTGCGGTTAAAGGCTTCAAGTAAATTCTTGTGCGCCATTGTGCTCTAATCCCACACAAATATTCGGCCATTACCAACTTTTTTGAAATATTGTAATGTCAGTTTTATGTCTAATAATGTGCTCACAACTCCAGAAGAAGAAAGAGCCAACTCTTTTTTAATTTCAGATCATATTGATGCTAAAATTAATGATAGCAAAAATGATTTCCCCATTCCACCGGGTGCATCACAAAAATATATACCATCACTCAGACTGATCACACCTTGCATATCTAATAGTGTCATACACATAGGTACTTTTGTTGATCGTTTAGCTTCGGCTCAATAGTTTGCACAAATATTCTGAATCCAATGCAATTTTATTATTGTCCTTAACGTAGTATTGTTGTCGAGCAACCAATTCAATTGTGGCAATGCTTTATTCGCAAAACGGTTTTTTCGTAAGCAACTGGCACATTTCAATTTGAAAGCATTCAATTTCCCATCAGATTGGCATTTGCATTGACTTTTAATTCAAAGCTGAATAATGTCTGTGTGTGACTTAAATTTGAGCACACCATGTTTTTCATTCAGACAATAATTATACGTGAAATACCTCCAGTTCGTTAGTGTTGATTAAATTTTATTAATGACACATTCCATCAACATTCAAAACGTTATAAATAGCAAATAATAATATAATTAACAAATACGTACCCACTAAAAATAAATAAGGTATACATACATATTTTCATACTCTAGAAATTTCATATATGAAAACAACGTTTGCCGGGTCAGCTAGTTCAAATATAATTTCATAGGTTCACTGACATTTTTATTTTTGTCGAAGAAAAATTATATTTGTCAAATATTTTTTTTTTCTTCACTGACATTTTTTTTTGATTTTTTATTGAAAAAAAAATATTTGACAAAATTTTCAAACTAAATTGAGTGTTCGTATAGTGATCAGTTTTTTTTTTGTAGTGCGAAATACAAAATTTTTAACATTTTTTAACAATTGAACCATTTGTGATTTGATAAGTATACATTTTATTTTTGCTAAACCTTCTACCCTAAAACCTCTTGCATTTAGAGAAAAAATTAGGAAAATCGGTCAACCAGTGTGCCCGGTTAGCGAACAAACACAAAAATTAGGCTGTTCTTTTATATATATAGATATTATAATTTTAATTACAAAAACAAAAAAAGGTGCTTAAGCAACTCAAATTAGACCTACAAACCGATTGTAAACCGGTTGCAAGCCGGTTTCATTTCAGTCGACTCTGGGGGCACTCCTATATAAAGCTACATGTACAAGGTTACAAAACAGTTGGTTGAGCAACTGATTTGCGATTCTAGTCGCAAAACAGTTGCTTCGTGTGCGTAGGGCCTAAAAGATTTTTTTTTATTAGGAATAAATATCTTTCAGCGAGACGTAATTCACGACATAATTTACGAGTGAATACTATGAATTTAGTTAACATCCACAATCACATTAAAACTAATTGTTTCTTTACAAAATAAATAAAAAAAGAAAAGAATGAAACAGAGAACCACTGGTGTTCCCTGCGGTTTCGCCCGCCTTTAAATTGTAGAAGTGGTGCTAAAACAACTTGCGTAGCGTATATTTAGTATAGCTGTACGCTGTACGTTGCGTTGCTACCACCTTAACTAAATTTGAAGGAAATAAATTACACAGATATTCAATTTATTTTGAGCCTTTTTATTTAGATACCTATGTGTCAAATCAGTGTTCGCTGGGTCAGCTAATGTAGCCTAAAACCTTCCTCGCTTTATGGACTGACAAACAAAGAAACAGTCATTTACTTTTGTAAATTTTGCCTGATGTACATAGTTATTTATAATTTGTAACGGCCATCTATTCTAAGTTTATAATCTTAAATTTATACCTTAATTTGTTGTACCTATCAACATGAATTATTAAATGCAACACAATGCAATATTAGATATTACATACAAATATTGTTACTCCCTGCTAATCACATAAATATAAAATATCAATGTGAACTATTCAACATGTACCTACTGACTGTTGCCGATATGATGACGTTGAAATTCTTTCTTTTTTATCGTCACAGAGAGGTCGTTCTTTTGCCATATGCATATATATAATATAATGCATATACGTTAGACAAACATACACATTTACATATATTTCTGTATGTTTATAAATATGTTTATATTCATTTTTAGTCAAAATGATAAGATCTGGGGTTGTAGGCGGCAAAATAAAGTTTTAAGAAAGAAAAACATAACCACAGTGTTGTCGTACCATTAAAGTGCTTCTTGCGGCCTTTCAAAACTGATATGTTTGTATCCATAATGTATCTAGGAAGGAAGAAAGGAAAATAAAAAAAAATCAGACAAAGAGAAATGCCAATAGGATATTGCTTAATGAATTCCTTACAGAGATACATACATATGTATTTTGTAAGTACGGCAACGAACCCACTTCTTCAACTATAACGAAACGGTTCAGAGATTTATTTATTTTATTAAAATTGTTTAGAAACAGTGATTGGATTTCTATTTTAAAGTTTTTCGGAAATGTCTTTGCAATGGAAACAGAAAAATGTATGTAATAGATAGATAGTTACGATGTTGAGAAAGGAAAATAGTCAAGGGAAAATAGTTTTGAGGATTTCAAGATTTTGTAAGCCATTTAGTGCTTGCAAGACGTTGGGTTTGAGAGAGGAGGTACTTTGATTGTGAAATTGGATGGACGGGTTTTCTTTTAAAGATTAAGTAAGACTTGTTTTGCGATTTTCTATCTTAAGCTCAAGCTTAAGCTTAAGCCCCGTTGCAAAAATGTGTTGTAATATAGGTACGTTAATGGACTTAGTTTTTTTTTTTTACTTAATTTATTGATGGAAGTTTGATTGCTTTAAGCAAGAATCTTTATTGTATTGCAAACAGGTTCATTTAAACGAAAAGAACAACATTTCCTAGAGTAAGAAGTATGAACACTAAAACCAATGCTGGAGATTCAACACTATCCTACATAGGTATCACTACCCGACATTTGATAAATAAAATATAAATAGAGTGGCGCAACAGCTCTTGAGGGGCCAAGGCCTAAGTGGCTTACTCTCATCAACAATTCTCTAGGTGCGTGTGAAGAATTGAGGGGACCAACAATTTTACGCCGATTCCGAACGGCAAAGTTGAGAAGCACTTTTTCATGACAGATGATACTCTTGGAAGTTTTGTCAGTTCTTCGCAAGAGGCAGTGTCCGTGAAAGATGAAATAAAAACTTTTGGCCCGAGTAGGATTCGAACCCACGACGTTCGGCTTAGCAGCCAACGCACCTAACCACTAAGCTACGGATAAATAAAAAAAAAAAATAAAACACAAAAATATCTCAAAACGTTTTCAGTTTTTGACCCCGATATCAGGGAAAATACTCATTTAACAGGTTAAACCATGAATAGAGAGGTTTAAGCAAGTGTAATTATCTTTAATTTATGCAAACGCCGCCGTGACGTCTATAGGTCTGATGTTGGGAAATTAAGTTGTTCTTTTTTTTTTTTTACTGTGGATGACTTTCATTAATTGAAATTTGCGAGAATGACCTTTCGAAGGTAGTGACTTTTCACACTTGCGTATGAAAACACATTTATTATAAACCAATAAAATTGAAGCCTACCACTACGCTGAAAATGAAGCCTTATCCGGATGAAAACACAAAAAGTGTTTTTTTTTAAAAAGTGTATTTTCAACTTAGAAGATCTCTTTGTCATACTAAAGTCAGTTAAAAAGGCATCAGTATCAAATTGTTAGAAATTCTAACAGCAAAAGCATTTTATATATAAAAAATGTGGGATTTTTGACCTATAGACAAGGTAGGCTAATAATAAATTGAGTAAGGAACTGCTACTTATCAGACTTCCTTGGCTGCTGTCATAGGCCAGATGCCTTACAACAGTCTAATCCAACACGCCAGGCGCAGTATAGAACGAAGCAGAACGGGGCCGAAGTGCGTGAAGCAGGAGAGCGTGTTCTTATTACTTCAGTCAACACTAAATTAATATCGAGTAGTCAAATTTATTGTCTACTTGATATAAAACTCAAAACAAAAAGCTGTCTGCGGGTGGTGATTTTACTCCCAAAATTTTGTGTATTTCCTCATACAATATGCAATGAATTTCATTTACAATGCTCGATTGAAAAGATCTCCACAAATATATTTCGAACGAGGTTATCTCATTGATACACTTATCATGATCTCTCTCGAATTGCATTCGATTCTACTTGCCTTTGCAGGACGAATATGCTCTATCAATAGAACTCAATCGATAGCAAACACAAATTCCAATGCCGTATACAAAAACAGCTGCATAGAAATCTAATTTTCCCTACGCTTCAGAATAGAGTCATCTTGTCTGTCATTTATCCGCTTCTTGGAACGAACTACATATAATCGAACATTAATATTATTACTATCCAATGGCTTGAATGCGAATCCAAATTGACAAAATCATTTCCTTCCACAAAAGCCTGTTCCATATAATCCATCCAAGGAAAAAAGTACAGAACAGAAGCATCTTATACGATATATATATGTATGAATTATATGCTTTCGGGTGTTTGTATTCTCTATTCGTATAAACGAAATTGATTTTACACAGAACTTTTATTGCATAATAACAGCGTTTGGTTGAAAAGACCGTCATTTTTCCAACTGAATTCTCAAATCAAAATCTAACGAAAACGACTTCAAAATCTAAATCCAAACGTGAAAGCCGGAACGGGGCTGTGCCGTAGGAGCAGCACAGGTTTATCGAAGAGTGAAGACTGTGCTGTGTCGTGCTGGGAGAAGAATCAAGGAAAATAAAATACGTGTTATTGGAAATCCTTTCGTCCCATAATATCGGATAATCAAATGAGGGCGTTTTCGTATTCCTGCCATACTCAATCTTCGTCAGTCACTAGTAGTGCTGTTACCCTAACATCAATGTGTTCCACAGCCATCATCGCATGGTCTTCGTCCTCGCTTCTCTAAACCATCATAATAACACTCGAAAGCCCTTCTACTGATCGTTTTTTTTTTTTCTTCTTCTTGAGCTGTACAATGGAAGAATTTATTCCGCAGGATATGTTCCGAGTTCAAGAGTTCAGAAAAAAATAGATGTTTGTATGCACACATAAATATGTATAGTTTGTAGTTATATGAAACAGAATGTCAACCAAACACATACGATGTAAATATTAAAAGCTGGCATCATTATTCATAATGCATAGTCTACCCTGACATCTTCAATGTGGAACATCTTTGCAATAGTCATTTTGAATCAGCAAAGTGTGTCTGAAAAATAATGATAGGTTTTCAGAATGCCTTGGTTAGAGTAATGGAATTTGTTACAAGGAATGCCATATCATGAAACCAGGTGTTGTTGGTTGACAAATAGGTTTCGTACGAGTAATGCTGGCCCTGGCCTCTGTTCTGACCTTAGAAAAATATTGTAAGTTGTTGATGTGCGAATCCTATGGTGTTGGAAGAGAAAGTGTTTTCTTTAGTTCTTTTAAGAACCATAGTATTATCCTTGTCATGTCTCATGTTATATATTTTACACTTTGCTGACACATCCTTTCGGTCTGGAAATTGTACACTTAAGTTATTTATAAACAATTGTGAAAGTTGGTCTATTAATTGGTAGAAAATATGCACAAGCACATAATATATAGGTACATGATTATATATGATTGATTAAGCAATTAATTTCATTTTTATTATATACAAAGTATTACATATGGTAGAAATACATATATGTAGATAATAAATAATGAATTGAGAGAGAGACGTGTGTCTTGTCAATGCGCAGTTGTTGAGCAAGCCATAGCTTTGATTTCGATAACCTGATCGCACTTTGCTACTTCTCAAATTTTCTCCGCCTTCTAATAATAAGGAATAACATTTTCACTCAATAAGTTCATGTGACCTAAATTACGCAAGAAGTTTTGATGGCTTATTGGGTCTCCTCTTCCCCTTCTGTAAAAGATCATAAATTACTATACTCTCCCCCCCGCCTACCTCTTTGTAAATAATTTTTGTAAGAAAATGAAATACCTACTAATAAGATAAAACTTCATTTATCTGATAATATACTTTATACTTGATTAACCTATTCAAGTCGCTTACTTCAATCAAATGTACTAGAGAACAAAATATTCGACCAATTGTTTTTACAATCGGAAGAATTGTATCCAAATTTCAGTTAAACTAATCAAGCCGATATTTATATGGAACAGCCATTGAATAGAAGTATGCCCCACCGAAGCAGTCGTGAGCATTTGGACGATTCTGTGACGATAATAATCTAGATATATGTATAACATATCTAGATTATTATCGTCACAGAATCTTTCATCATAATAAGGAACTTAAAAATAATTCTCAGAAACCTTTTTGTTTTATTTACATCGCGCGGTTTGGTTGAACGCTTCTATTAATCTTAAATCTAACTAACGACGCGTTATTCTAACGACTTACTTACTTACTTAAGGTGGCGCTACAGTCCGTTGTGGACTCGGGTCTCAATCAACAGTCTCCACCAGCTAACTCTGTCCTTAGCTAGTCGTCTCCAGTTTTGCACTCCAAGTTGATTGACGTCCTCTTCCACTTGAGTGCGCCACCTGAGTCGCGGTCTTCCTCTCCTCCTACGTCCCTCGGGAATAGTGTCGAAGGCTTTCCGGGCCCGAGCATTGGTGTCCATTCGCTCTAAATGACCGAGCCATCTGAGTCTCTGGACCTTGACCCTTCTGGCTAGGTCCATGTCGTTGTACAACCCGTAAAGTTCGCTGTTGTATCTTCTTCGACATTCCCCTTCAATGCACACGGGGCCAAAGATGACCCGAAGAACTTTCCTCTCGAAACAGCCTAAGGCACTTTCATCCGATTTTGTCAGGGTCCATGCTTCTGCACCATATAGCAGGACTGGGATGATGAGTGTGTTGTACAATTTTACCTTAGTTGCTCGAGAGAGGGCTTTTCCACTCAATTGCTTTCTTAGCCCAAAAAAACAGCGATTAGCAAGAGTTATACTTCGTCGGATCTCGGCGCTGGTGTTATTGCCCGTGTTTATAGCGGAGTCTAGGTAGACAAACTCCTCTACTACCTCGAAGTTATACGTGTCTATTGTGACGTTCTGCCCGAGCCGTCGGTGTTGGGTGTCCTTCCTCGAAGACACCATATACTTCGTTTTTCCCTCATTTACCGCTAAACCCATTTTTGCCGCTTCTGTCTCAATTCTTCCAAAGGCGCCATTATATCAATATCATCGGCGTACGCGAGAAGTTGAACAGATTTTTGGAAGATAGTGCCTCTGGTGTTGACGTTGGAGTTCTGCACTATCTTCTGAAGAGCGATGTTAAAGAAATCGCATGACAGTGCATCGCCTTGTCTGAATCTGAATCCTTTTTTGACGTCGAAAGATTCCGTGAGCTCGTTGCCAACCTTGATGGAGCAACGTGAGTTCATTTTGCACAAGCGAACGAGCTTGGCAGGGACGCTAAAACTAGACATAGCTTTGTACAGTTCGTCTCTGTAGATGCTGTCATACGCCGCCCTAAAATCGATGAAAAGGTGGTGGGCATCGATTTGGAGTTCATAGATCTTTTCCAGAATCTGCCGCAACGTGAAAATTTGGTCGATGGTTGACTTTCCTGGCCTTAAGCCACATTGATAAGGACCAATCAGATTGTTGACGAAAGGCTTCAGACGTTCATATATTACGGCAGAGAGGATCTATATTTGGCGCAGTTTAGAGGTTCTCCCTTTTTCAGGCTCGGGCAAACAAATGTTGACAGAACAACACTGCTTTGATTCTGAATGGCAACAACATGTGGTCATATCATTGCATTTAAATAACAGTATTTTTCTGCTCACTTTCGATTCACTCCTACTCGTTACTCGAAATAAAACCAATAGGAGTGAAGTTTCAAAGTATTCCTGAGGCACAGTTTTGTTAAAACCCCTTAGAAGCTTCTAATAATTTTTGACTTTGGCTACCGTAAAACCGCCTGGATGAGGGATCGAACGAATATCATTCTTTCCGCGATGTCGAGGATAGGGAAATTATCACACTAAAATCACCTTGACCAGGGATTGAGTCCCGCTCAGCTGTCGACGTGAGGGAAATAAGGCTTTCATTCCTATATTGGGCGTCCTGGAATTCGAAAACTAAATTTCAGTTCTATACATAAAATCTCCATACACAGAAAAATGAATGTTCTGAATCTGAATGAACAGATCGGCCTAGTTTCCATCCGCTCATAAATCTTGTTTTCATTTAAAAAAGAAGTTAGATCGATACAGAGGGAAGAACCTTTCGTTAAAAACCGAGTTTAATTTCTCCTTTCTTTGGTGAAGCATGGACCCGCTCATCCACCGACCTACCTCAGCTTGATAAACAAAAGAACATCACAGTTTAATACAATAAATTAAAACGAGGTTCGATTTTTACTTACTAAATATTCAGGGTCGTATAGAGTGAAAAATCTAACAATAATTAGATAGATTGAGGGACGTGTACACATGTATGTAAGAAAAAATATGTAATAATAAATCTAGTCACATGCGAATCTTCTATTTAGGTGGTTTATCGATCGTTTTTTTTTTTTTTTAATTCTAAAATTTCCTTTTAAATTATATTATGAAAAAACAACGTGTGTCGAATCCACTTGAACATACATACACACAATTTTATAAAAATCGGTGAAGCGGTAAGAACTTTTGCACAAAACAATGCCTGTCTAAAAATTCTCTAAACATCATCAAAATCGGTGAAGCCATTCCAGAGAAATCTAGTCACACACGCATGACCAGAAGCTGTTTTCGCTTCTTCTTCTTTTATTAAATTGACAAATTGGGGCATAGTTTAAGTTTCAAAAATCGACATTAGACCTAGCCCAATTCTCTGAAAAAGTAAAAGAAATTCAAATCTTATTTTATTATTAGAAAAAAGACTAAGCCTCCCATCTTAGATGTAAAATTTCTCACAAATTTACACTATTTAATTTCAAAATTAGTTTTGAGTATAGTGAATTAAAATAAAACCCGCGCATTTGAAAATTAAAACAAAATTTGTTCGTTTCTTGTGTTTGTAGTACATAATGTATGTATCTTACTTTTTACAAGAAAAAAGAACAACAAAAACTATCTATGCAGATTTCTAAAATTCTAGCACATAAAATGCAGTTGCAAAAAATTGTATTAATTCTTCCGATGGCGATTTGACCTCGCGAAAATAATAATAATAACACGTTCTTTTTTATATCGTTAGCCGTTTAATTTATTCCAAGATTGCATGAAATTTTATGTTGAATTTTTGTGGCTATATACGCCTTTCCATAAATCTTGGGGATTTGGCCAATAACATTTTAATTTGCACTTAATAAAGTAATACCATTAAGAATTTGTTTATTGCAAGAAGATAGCAGAGCAAAGCCTCTTAAGTTTTTGCACATTATCCGTCACGTCATTATGATAAGGATAACCTATTCCATTATATTTTAAGGGCTTGAAAATATTTTTGTTTCCTTTTGAGCAGCAAAAAACGTGACCACAATTTTATTGACCCTTGATTTTTGGTACTACAACATACACAATCAAACACCTTCCAAAAAAAAAAAGCAAACAAAAATATATGAAAACGAAATATACATTTTCAGCGTATCCAATAAAAATCAAATTGGTATGGAAATTGGAAAGAAAATGTAAATGGAAAATATAGAGATACACAGGAATAGCATTTTTGTATTAAAAAGAAATATTCGGAAAATTGAATTTTCTCAGATATAAAATTGGCTGACTTTGAGTTATGACAGGGAGTTAAACACAAATCGATGTCGGTAATGCACTCCAAATATCAGACGTCTAGATGGTATCCAAGGATAAGTTCAGAGAAATGACAAAGAATATCTGTGCTCCGAGTGTAGCTTTTGTATGTTATTGGTTTCGGAAATGATTGTATTGTATAAGGCACTTCCTGTAGTTTGCAGAATCTAGATAAATGCATATTTATATATTTTATGGCTGACTGCCATGAAATTGCATATAGTATGCGGAATACCAATTGTTAGCCTTATGCTACGAATCAATATTGTTATGCATAGATGATAAGCACATCTTCGCGTTCGCTTGTTTGATTTTCCTGGTTGTGGTATGACCCAGCAAACATTTTTGTGAATGTTCAAATTTTGTTCACAAAAAATGAAGAACAATTTTCATAAAACGTTCAGTTTTGTGAATGAATTATAAATGTACAGAAAGATCCTTCACATTTTTACGGACCCAGTATGGTGTTGGTCCTTTTAGTTTGTTCGCTTGCGCTTCTACACGAATAGTAGATACGTATTGTTATAACTAAGCATCGTATTCCGATTGTTAACCATAAGGCGTATGATATACGTTAAAGTACCGTCAGTCGGTATTTTATATATTTATACGTAAATAGATCTAAGACGTTTGATGTCCTTCACGGAATATGTTATGTTAGTAAAGGCTTTGGTTATTGTATGTTTTC
>CAKKXW010000005.1:48317298-48346228 GCA_920937365.1 Sphaerophoria rueppellii
GTCCTTGATAGCCTCCGAATTGGTGATTGTGGCTTTCTGAATACAAAATTTTGTTTGCTGTAAACTGCGAACAATAATTTTGTTTTATATTTAGAAACAAGAAACTAGTCGCATAGGTTAAAGAAAAATAAAAAGAGCCAGAAGCATTGAAGTTCCCCAGAGATCTTCCAAAATCACAAGCTATGAGCAGATGGTGATGAGTATACGTCAATTAGGGCTTGGTTCTTCGACCATCCATCTTTTTTCTTTGTCATTTTTCAAAATATTCACTCTAACTTGTTATGTATAACTTGTAATTTATTAACGTCCCAGAGCAAGTTATTGTAAGGGGCCGATTTTGTGAATCTCCAATTTTTGCATATCTCCACCCAGCAAACATTTTTGTGAATGTTCAGATTTTGTTCACAAAAAATGAAGAACAATTTTCATAAAACGTTCAGTTTTGTGAATGAATTATAAATGTACAGAAAGATCCTTCACATTTTTACGGGGGACATGGTGAGAGATTTGATAAATAAGGGCAAACAAAAAAATCCTCATAAGGATACACAAAGATTCGAGAAATGAAACAAAACGAAAAAACAATATTCATTTTTCATTATTTTTTCTTCACAAATATGAGTTGAGTGTATACAAGATCTTGTTGGTGGATCTTTCTATGCAAAAGTTTTTTTTTTGTCCTTTATTTATTCTTCTTACATAGGCAAACGTTTGTGCATTATCAGTTTTCGCTCATTTTCTTGAAACTTTGTGTATCCTTATGAGGATTGTTTTGTTCGCCCTTATTTATTTTCCTTACAAAGGAGTAAGGATAACGGGTCGTTGTCGCGAAAAGTTTCGTTTATCGTTTTGAACCTGAAATCGTGAATTATTATTTGTCAAAAGTTTTTGATGTAATGATGACGGTGCCGAAACAATTGTACGGGTTTTAAAATAAGCACAATAAAATATAAAAGTTTTATAAATTGATTTTTGTATTTTATGGTTGCAAGTATGTGACGTAAAGGTGTTAAGACCAAAAAATAAAAAAAAAAGAAAAAAATGTAAATGATTACTTCTTGAACCTTTTTTGAATCATAAAAATGATTCCAATATAATTCATTTAAGTGAGAGAATTCTGAGTATATACCGTCATTTTAATTAATCATATTGAAATCATTTTTATGATTCAGAAAAGGTTCATGAAGTAATCATTTAAATGAATATATAGAACATTATATACGTTCATTTAAATGAAGACTTTTAAAATCCTAATCGATTCCTTTTAATGATTCAAATCGGTGTCTAAGAGCCCAGGTAAAAGAACTCAAAATGATTCTTTTCTGTATTCTTTTTCGGTCGATTTGTTCACTTTCTTGATTTTATTGTGATTCATTTCTGAATGAAAATGTTTGCTGGGGAGTAACGTACCTTTGTCTGCATGGTTTGATTATATTCGAGTTTGAACAAACAAACAAATTAAATTATCAACAGTGAAGGACAAATAATATTGTTTTTATCGATTTAGAACTATGGTTTAATCTTTAATAAACTCATATTTTTTATCTATACTAATCTCTATACATATAAAATGGATGTGTGTTTGTTTGTATGTCTCTTATAGACTCCGAAATGGCCCAATAGATATTTGTGACATTGTCATGGTTGATACTCTTGTATTCAGTGATGATTTCTGTGAAAAAAAAAAATGGAAAAACCTCATGGAAGAGTCCGAAAACTGGAAAAACCAAACAAAGGTCGGAAATAAGATTCTTTTATGCTTGGAATTTTTTGGTTCAAAGTGGGTTTTCGAATGGAAACATAGAAAGTTCTTGATATAAAACTCGGAAAACTCATTGGTTTTCAAATGCAAAATTGCATGAAATTGTGGATGCATTTGTTTTCAAGTGGAAAACTGGAATATTTCAAATGGACAACTGGAAAATTTCAAAATGAGTTTTCGAATTGAACTCAGAAAACTCATTGGTTTTCAAAGGGAAACTGGAAAATTTGTGATGGGGAACTGGTAGTGTCCGTAGCTTAGTGGTAAGGTGCTTTGACTACTAAGCAGAACGTCATTGATTCGAGTCCTACTCGTGCCCATAGTTCTTATTTCATCTTTCACGGGCACTGCCTCTTGCGAAGAACTGACAAAACTTCCAAGAGTATCAATTTGACATGAAAAAGTGCTTCTCAACTTTGCCGTTCGGAATTGGCGTTTTGTAGGTCCCCTCAATTCTTCACACGCACCCAGGAAAGCCACTTAGGCCTTGGCTCTTCAAGAGCTGTCGCGCCACTCTATTTATTTTTAACTGGTTAGCAAGAAAAAGTAAAAAAAAAAATTGGAAAAATACAAAAATTGAAATGCAAAAAAAAAATGGTTGCGGGTAATAAGTAGTGGGTTTCTGGCTAATGGTGTAACAGTAAGCGTGTAGAAATAATTGGTAGCTGGTAATAGAGTAGTGTCGTAACGGGGTAGCGGATATGGGTAGTACAAGCGGGTAGCTTTTAAAGGGTAGTGGGTGTGTGATAGAGGGTTATCGATTAACGATTGAGGCAGTACGAAGTCTGCAGGGTCAGCTAGTTCATATATAAAGTAAGACTTTTGTTTGTTTGTCGGTTGGGTGTAACAAACAAAAATATTTCTTTATGAAGGTTTTAGAATTCTTCCATGGACTGATTGTACAATAGCAGGTTCTGAAAATAAAAGAAATAATTATTAACAAAAACACATTGATTTTTATTTACTTACTCGAAAATTTGGTTCTGAAATTTAGGAAACTGACAGCCGATATCAATTTTTTGAAATGTATCTCAATTTTTCAATTGTTGACACGTGAAGAAAATTGAAATTTTTCTTTGTTTAGTAATGGCAAGAGGTGTTGCTTGAAGAAGACTTAATGGAAAGAAGATAAATAAAAAAAAAGAAAAATTAAAAAGATTGATGCCAAATTTCATAACCGACTTTTAAACATTTAACAGGCTTTTAAATCGTAAAGTGAGGTTTTTTGGTTTCATCGTGCATTTTTTGAATAAACAAGCTTTTAAACCCCTTTAAAAACTAAATGCCCATTTTTGGCTCATTAAATTTTAAAAGTCTCATTGAATATTTTACAAACTGAATATATAATATTAAAATTTTATAATTTTCTGTAATTATTTTTTTTTTTCAATGAATGTAAGAATAACATGTTTAATAAAATAAGGAATTAATAATAATAAAATAACGCTTTCTCATTTATTCTCCCACAATTTTCATAAGGATGTCATTTTGACAAAAAGTTTCCCTGTAATTTCCCATTTTAAGTCGGTGAAACTCAAAAGTTTTAAGGGTCTGATAAAATTTAACAAGATTTTAGCTAAAAGTGCTTTTAGTGTTTGCTTATGAAACTGAGTGTAGAAATATGAAGCTTTTCTTTTTGTTTTTATATCATTGCCTTTTGTTTTTTTTTTTTCAAAACTGAATGAAAATACATATACAAACACAACATTTTGTTTAAAGAAAATAAAATCATAAAAGAGTAGGCAAAATCTACTCACGTATGAACACAATCGTTCTTCACATGTGAACAAGGCCATTCATTGTTCTTTATTATATTTAAGGCTGAACTCCTACTTAAGCTTTTGTACCCAAGACAATGTTTTCACCCGAATTCTTGGGCACAATTTTCCGTAGAAAAGAAAATTTAAGCATCGATATTCAAAAAGAGCATTGATTTTAGTTTTCAATCTCTTTACATGTATTTCGCATTAAGAACATTAGGAAAATTTCGGTCTCGGTCAAAATAAGGCCTGTGTCGTTCGCGATTGTTTCGTTCTATACAATCGTACAATCGTTTATTTTCGGTCTTGGTCAAAACCAAAAATTAAGTAACGGACTGTTCACAAACAACTGGAAAATTTTAAAATAGGTTTTCGAATGGAAAATAAAGAGGTCTTGATGAAAAACTCGGAAAACTCGGTTTTTAAAGGGAAAATTGCATGTAATTGTAGGTGCATTGGTTTTCAAATGTGAAACTGGATAATTTCAAAATGGGTTTTCAAATGCAAAATAGTAAATTCTTGATGATATATTCGGAAATTTCATTGGTTTTTAAAGAGAAAAATTAATAATTACAAATTGGGAACTCGGAAAACACTGCGAGGGCACGAAGAACTTCAAGACCTAAAATCAAGTTTTCTCATCGAAATTAAAGTCCATTGGCATATGTTTGTATGTCCTTTAGTGATTCTTAACCCACTCAATCCTCAATGCATTTTTATAAAATTTTCACTGGAGCACACAGTAAAAACAAAATGTTAGGACAATCTTACGGGAAAGCCTGCATATAAGGGGGACAATCGAAAGCTGTATGGAATTCCAATTTTATGAAATAGTCAAAATACACCGGTAGAACGAAATTTTGTTGAATTTTTCAACGATATTTCAATTTTACTGCATGTTTTAATGAAAGTTGAAAGTTAGTTGTAAAGCTTGGAAAAATTCAGATATATGAAGTTCTCTATTTCAATTGGATTCAAGCAAATGACATTGCATTTTAACAATAACTGTGTTAATTATAATTATTCTAAGGTTCCTCTGAACGGTGGCTAGACAAGGTTCGCAGGGTCGACTAGTATCATAAGTTTCCAGAAAAATAATTAAACAAGAAGTTGTTAGTACGAAAGAAGAAAATTGGGTTGAAATTAAAGGAAATGAATACACTTAACTGTTCTGAAAGAAAATTTGTTTGCTATGCGGCACAAATTTTGCTTCGAAAGCTAAATAAATTTGAAGTTGTAGAAAAGGTTCATAATACATAGATGTTTAATTTAAATAAAAGGTTTAACCTTCCTCCTCACTACGCAATAAATTTGATAACGGGTAACTACATATAGTGATGCCTCAGTCTGTTCGTCTGAAAAAGAAAATGTTCCTTGGTAGGAACAACATGTAGATTTATACAATTATTGTAGTATTTATGGCAAAGAGAAAGATCACCATAATTGGTTTGAGACTTTTTTTAAATACGGTCTACAGCCCTTGAATACTGCAATAAAGAACTAAAGGCTGATAGTTTTATTCACATTCGAGTAGTTTGGCTTAAGAATGAACGTCTGAACTTAACAAACCACCCAAATTTGTGTAATAAGATCAAAAATTATGTTTCTTTTGAACATAGTTTAAAGAGCTATGTATTTAAGCTGTAGGTGTAAACTAATTTGCTCAATCCATTGCGGTCTCTGATATTTTAAGTATCAATAATAGTAGGTACAAAAAAGAATAAAATCATATAAATGCTAAGATAAATTCAAGTCACTATATGGGTCATATGAAAACTTTTCAATACATGTTGGGTTTCCATGTTCCGTGAACAAATCTTAAAACAGGGAATGAATTCTTGGCACCAATTTCGATATATCATTGTGCCAAAGTGTAAAGGATTCCTGTTTTCTCTTGTTGTTGGTGTCACAGTTTAAGGAGAGAAGTTCTCGTTGGAGAGGTAGTGGAAGACTGTAAGGAAGAACGAAAGTGTCAGCATTAATTCGTTTTCATCCTTCTTTTTCTTCTCAAAAACTGTTTTTTTTTTCTGCTATGTTCGATGATTACACTAAGGAATAGATTATTTTCCTAACACGCCTCCCCAGTGTCCTAGTATTCTTATTATTCGCCTTATCGTCTTATCCACCATTTGACTATATCTATATACATTACAGACCTAAGACTGAAAAGTATTTTGCCTTGGAACCCCATGCTATTAAACGATGGAGATATATAGTTTGAAACGAGGAAGAACAGCATTCTGGTCCGTGTCGGTCGTCCCACTAGAGAAGTTCTCAAAAACGAAACTTTCAACATCAAATTGAATACTATGTCCTTCTTTGAGTGGGAAAGGACTTATACTTTTTATCTCTTAGTGGCCCCACTTCTTTTTTTTATTTGTGTGTGACAACCTTGGAAATCCTGCTACATTGCTGTTATAAAGAGGATGGAGTATAATATTGCAAAGAACCGACAAGAAAGAGACAAGGAATCGGGTCAAATATCCTTGTTCTCATGAAATATTCATGAGGGGTCCCGAAGGTTGGTGCACCATCTATCTATCTGTAACTGAAACAGTTCCTCCTTTTTCAATCTCCATCATGCAAGGAGCACTGCCAAGGGAATGAAAACATCGTTTAGTAACCCGGTACCCAGAACCTATTCATTTTACTTCTGTATATATTTTCAATGTCCTTTTTCGCATTCATCTTTACTTAACTACTGTAATGTATATGATGTAATCAGTTATGGAAGGGATCCAATTTATAAAATGCATCATATACTGTAAGATATACGCTTCTCAAGGTAAGCAATTATAAGTTTCTTTAAAATGTTCGTTCTTGCTTAGGGAAATTAAAGGATTGGATCAGTATTTTCTAAAAAAGGGGGATTTTATTTTCAAAGGATCGTTTCGATCTTATTAGTCCATTAACATACCAGTGATAACTACAAAATAATCTAAGTTTCTCCTCTTCTTATTGCAATTTAGGAAGCTGTCTTCAAATAGTTGTATCAGTCCTAAGCTGATTATCTAAATAATTTTTTTTTTAAATCAATATTGACATATCTTAGTTTTTTTAACATTGTACATATATCAGTCAAAGTTTATATATATATATTATATATACCTATATCTTCTTATATATATAAAAGAACAGCCTAATTTTTGTGTTCGTTCACTAACCGGGCACACTGGTTGACCGATTTTCCTAATTTTTTCTCTCAATGCAAGAGGTTTTAGGGTAGAAGGTTTAGCAAAAATAAAATTTATACTTTCAAAATCACAAGTGGTTCAACTGTTAAAAAATGTTAAAAATTTTGTATTTCACACTACAAAAAAAATGATCAATATACGAACACTCAATTTAGTTTGAAAATTTTGTCAAATATTTTTTTTTTTTTTCAATAAAAAAATGTGCAAGACTGGGTCGTACGAACTTGCTCCTGCATGCTAAAACTAAATATTTATGATTACTTAAATTGCAAAAGGTAGTGTTAAAATAAGAGATATACCTTAAGCAATTCTGATTTTACTCTTACTTACAGCTTACACTTAACTCAAAAAAAAATATATATAAAAATATTTAGAATTTATTAAAAAAATTAAAATTTGGAAATGCACCTCGTATATACATTTCATTCCAAAAATTTAAATGCCGAACAAATTCAAACCTTATTCTTGATTTATTGAATTTTTTTTTGAAAATCGTCGGAGCCGTTATTTTTTAAATTAATTTTGTATATATAAAATTTTTCAAAAATATCTTAAAATTAATTTGGGTATGCAGTTTTCAAGACCATATAAATATACATATTATACTCCAATTTGGATTTTTAAAATTGATCCGTTTTTGAGATACAGAATTTTGAAAAAAAAGTTAAAAATATTTTTTAAAAATCCAAAAAAAAAATTTGTTTAAAAACAAAATATTATTTGAACAATATATACGTACTTTCGAAAAAAAAACTTACGCTGATCGGACTTTCAGCTTTCGAGAAAATCTAATAACAAAAAACAAACAGTTCTATGGGAGGTACCGTTTTGGAGCAATACAAATTTTTTTTTTTACATAAAACACATGAATGTTTAAAAAAAATAATCTCGAGGAAATTTAAGAAAAATCGTTCGGGCCGTTTTTGTGAAAAAAAAAGTTTTGGTTTTTGGCCAAAAAAATCGTATGGTGGCTACCCTAAATTTTGATCTTAAAACAAAAATAAAAAAATTGAGATATGACTTTTTGCTCAAACCTATAATTTTCAAATTTGAAGTCAATTGGACCAGTAGTTAAGCCTGTAGATGCCTGTAAAATTTCCGACAGGCAGACAGACGGAATCGCCGGATCCACTTTTTTCGACTTCTATATCATCGTAATATCATATCTCATCGTCATCTCAATTTTTTTTTGTTTTTTACGAATTCAATACTTGCCATATATTCTATATGTCGCAAGTAAAAATCAAAAAAAATGTCAGTGAAGAAAAAAAAATATTTGACAGATACAATTTTTCTTCGACAAAAAAAAATGTCAGTGAACCTAGGAAATTATATTTGAACTAGCTGACCCGGCGAACGGGCACCTACAATTTAACGCCGATTCCGAACGGCAAAGTAGAGTAGTAGTAATTTATTGCCCACAAGTCGTTTGAGTGGTTTGACACAATTACAAATGAAAACGATGTAGTTAATTTTACAACGAGACGGAGTTTTTGAATTTTTTGCATTTATGCATTTATGTATCAGGACTGCCTCCACATTTTTTAACTCTGATGGTATGAGCATTACTATGTTTCGGGATATCAATCAACTTAAACTTTACAGTACTACAAGACTAGCCGTGAAGAAGTCAATGGCATACGTCTTTAGTTTCCTGTTCGACTTGAATTCCCTGAAAAATAAATAAGACGCAAGGTCAATCTTTAAAAATATGTGGTTTTAATTTAGAAATTTCTGTTTTTCTTCATGGTCAACTATACAGGGTATCCTGTAATTTGTCTGCCATATACTTTGGGATGTGATTATTCGTCATATTCTTAGAAAATAATCCTTCTAAGACAAAGTTACTTTTTCATCACTTTTTGACGATTAAAAAAAGGCTAACTTTGTATTTAAGTGGTGTTGAATTTTTCTTGCCCGATCAAAGTGTTGACTTTAAGATATTTTTTTTTTTCAAATAATGCGTAGAGAACATAAAGTTTTCTTATTTTGACCTTATGAAATAAAATCTCATTGATACAATTTTATTATACTTGGGAAAATCTAAAACAGTTTAGAACATCGAATTTAGGTTTTTTTTTTATCAATATTTTTATTGCAGCACTTTATAATATCCCAATAATTGTTAGTTTTAAGAAAATTTATAACATTGTGCAATCCTGAAGAGGGTTAAAAGCATACTTATGCCTATACTTGGCTTGCTGTCAAAATCCTAATTACCTTACCTCTTCTCAGGGAGCTAAATTTGGGGAAGATATAGTTAATGGGTAAATTAACTAAAAAAATATGAAAAAGAATTTACAAACGAATAGATTATTCATCAGATTAGCTAAATCAAATAGAACAATTCTTTTTGTGTTGAATATTTTATTAATTGAGTAAGGACTAAGGATATATAACATTAAGCTGTGATCAATAAGAGCGAAGAATCTGTGGAAAATGTGGAAAAACGGAAGCTGAAGAGTTTGTTTGTTTGAACGCGGTAATCTGAGGAATTACTGTTTCGAATGATATGATTCTTTTTGTGTTGGATAGTCAATTAGTAAGGCTTTAGGCTACTTAGCATTAAGCTGTATAAGAGCGAAGAATCTGTGGAAAATGTGAAAAAAACGGCAAAAAATATTAATTTTTTATTTTTTATATTATTGCCAATAAAATTGCCAAAGAGTCGTATCAACATAATATTAACCCTTATCCAAATTAATGTGTTATTGGCTAAGAGTTTATTTCTTCAATTAAAATCTTAGAAGTTATGTAACGCAATTTTAAAATACCTCGGCAACAAAATTCTCACAGACGATAATGATTAAGTCAAAACGCTTCTCTGGCCGGTAGGCAATAGAGAGGCCGACGAAGTCACAGGCAACTGCTTGTATGATATATAGGAAAATTGGGGCCCATTTGACACTTAATTCTTAAAAATCTGTATTTCTGAAAATTATGAATGAATTTCAATCTTTTTTTTGTATTCAATACAGTGAATGTTTGAGATAGGAGTGGCCATGCCATTCCATGATATTCCGTTTTTAACATTAACATATTTTTTTAATTAATTTTGTAAACAAAAATAATTTGGTCAAAAGTGCCCCGGCCACTGGGCACCTCAATTACTCACTCGAATCAAATTTCTTCATTATATTATTCTGTGGGTTGTCGCTTAATGAGCTACGTTTGAATTGAACCATCACCCAAGTAGGTTTCAAAAATGTTATTCCATTCGTCCGTTTGTCAGTAATATTCGAACATTGTCAAACAGATATTGTTAACATAAGTAGCTAACTATTGAAGTCGTCCGAGCATATTTTGGCAGATTCCTCATACAGTGTAATTTAGTCATTAGAGCAAATACGTCTTTTTCAGTTGTTTCAGATGATTATTTCCTTAAGATCCCAAAGAAAGGAGTAATAAGAAAACAGGACCCCAAAGACATGTAAATCGGAAATGAGTAATTTGCTTGCTCCTAGCAAGTAAAGGAAAGAGTGGTTTATAAATAACGGTAACTGTGACACCATCAGCATTTTGAAAGGCCAGAAATCCACTTTCTTATTTTCCGTTTTTGAAATGCTTTAGAGCGAAAAGGTTTTGAAAAATTGTTGGTTAAATTAAAATTTAAAAACAAATAAGAATAACTTTTTTTTCTTGCATTCAGTGCTCTTGAAATACTATAAAAATTTGAAAAGATAATTTACTATTCAACTGAGAATCTGAGAATCAAATGACGTAAAAATGATTCAATTAAAACCATTTTTAGTCATTTTTGAAATACATGTCAATTTTTTGAAAACGCGTTAGCTATTTTCGATCATCGATCGTCGATTACATTTTTTGATATTGCGAAGGTCAATTATGATCGAAACCCTTCGATTAACCAGTCGATTTTCTTCGATCGCTTTTTTCTGATCAAATCATTAGGCAACTAGTTGAAATTTTAATTTCGCAAGCAAGATGTTTTTTTTCACAATTTATTAATTTTTCACAGTTACAAAAAAACAATGAAATGTTCTTTCTATACAGTCAAAAGCTATCTTAAATAAAAAATAAATGGAAACTTTGGTGAAACATATGGAGGCGAATCTTGACGTCACCAAGGGTGTTTGTGGAAATCTCAGACTTCGCAAAGGTCGGAAATATTCACATTGGAGCAAATGGTCCGAAAGGATTAAGGGAATCTCTGATTCTTCTTCATTTTCTGGCAATTTCTACATTTTCATGGTCATTTTAACAATCTATGTCACTATCGCTAAACCATAATTCTATTCCACTCATTTTAACTATTCAAATTTACGTCGAGCTAATAAAACACAGAACAAAAAAATTATGATTTCAAGAACAAACACAAATATTCTCAACAAAGTCGATATTTTTTAAGTTTATTCACTATAGCGTATTGGTCCATCGATTACGTTTCACAATACCAAACATAAAAACCAATCTAAGCAATCGAACCTCTTCGATTCGATTAATGATCGACAACGGCAATTGGAGCCTATGTCTTAAAACCAGAGTGTATAATTCGTAGCTACAGAATTCGAATATAATTTTCTTTTTTTAAAGAGTAACAACATAAATATAAATATCATAGTATTATTTTTATTATTCATAGTTTCTATTATAATGCTGAAAAAAAAAACATTTTCTGAAGCAGAAAATCTGAATATTTTTTAAGTGCACACCTACTTGCATACTGTAATTTCAAGCAATATGGAAACACAACACAACTCTAACTAATAAGCAACTTCTTTTTCAAACTAAGCTATCGAAAACACTTACTAACTTTTCTTCACTCAAAAATTAATTGCGTGCGAGTAATTTATACTTTACTTATTCCAAATATAATCACGATTGACGTTTGACTTTGAAATACTCAACAATAAGAATCAATCAGGAAAATTCTTCATCAATGCTGCGCCAAGTTCATTTCTTAATTTAATTTCATTCCATTAAAAGCCAAAATTGAAATTGAATTGATTTGATTGGCAATCAAAGTTTGAAGAAGTAAATTAAATATCGTCCTCCATTCTCTCCAACCTGCTTTTAAACTTTTTCCACTGCTTAGTTAAATCCCTACAGTATGTAGGTGGTATGAATGGATGGTGTCAGCGTTGTAGTCGTATTCAACAGTACCTTCCCCAACCATTGTACAATAATATCGTGAAAGTATGAGCAATATCCCGGGGCCATACATTTTTTCACCGAATAGCAGAAACATTCTTTATATAAAGTATCACTAATTAAAATTCTATCGACTGACTTTAAAATGTGAATTAATTGCCTTTTTTCCTTCAGCTATAATTCCCATTGTTCGATATAATAAGAGAATAAAAGGGTGCGGAAAATTACAAGAAAAAACCATCAACCGTTCTGCTACATTTTATGGCGAGTATTATATATACATATTTCTATCCTTCATTCCAACAAAAACATGGCACAACTTTGGCTTTGTTTTAGTTTTCTTTTTGTTTCTGTTTTACGTGCTTTTTGCTTTTCTGTATTAAAATGTTTAAGCCTAATAAAATAAAACAAAACAGTAAAGCGATCAACCAAGTCATGCTTATTTGATTTCAAATAAAGAACAAATTCTCTCTGTCGGTGCTGTGAATTAGGGCTCAATGATTTTTTTCTTTATGGATGGTCGTCGTCAGTTGTAGTGAATATAAAGTAATTGGACCATTATTTCGCCATGCGAAGTATTTTTCATCATATCAAACACAAAAGGCAGTCTAAGAAGCTCAAAAATAATATACATTGAAATCGACCGAAAAAAATCACAAGGTATAGTAATTTGAATGGGAAAAAGCTGATCCTTCTGATTTATTTCGTACGCGAAAACACTTGCCGTTACGCCTAAAATGATTATTACAAAGCAAAGAATTGTAAAAGTCAATTCTCTTTGTTTTTAATGACATACATGTATATGGTGGTCTTAATATCGTAAATAGGTCTAAGTTGTGCCAGAAATAGAAGTAGAATTTATTTTTCACCTCAAGTTATTGAAAAATGTTCTTCCTACTTACTGTGGATGTAAGAAGATCCCTCCAACAAACTTTTTTTTTGGTTTCAACGTATTCAAACCACTTTATGTATACAGAGTTGACAAGATTTAGCCCTTAGATTGACTACGACTTTGTTCTTTAAAATCAAATAAATGGCTGACTGGCATAGTTTTTTCGCCAGTAGCTCTTGAAATATTAAACAAAAAAATATTACAGGATCACGACAACATTTTCAATTTTTTTAGAAAGACTTATTTTTTTTTTTGCTTTTTTGTTAAAAAAATTAACACACAAAAAGGCTAATTTTATGAACTTAAGAAAAATAATACGTTTACGCCGTAGTGGTCAAAGCAAAAATACTTAAATAAAAGAGCTTAGAGCTTAGAACCAGATAGATATTGACTTACTAGCAGAAAAACAGAAGTTCAAATTTTTAATTTGATTCAACGTTTCAAAAAAATTACATAGTAAAAATTACTTGAGCAGAATCAAATAATTACTGCTTTTAAAAAAATTGTAATTAACAACACGATATAAAAAAGCTGTAATTTTTTGACATTTTTGACAAGAAGAAACTACGCCATAAATTAAAAATGGATCGATACACTCTTCAACAACGTATTGAAATTATTAAAATTCACTATAAAAATGGTTAAAATTTGGCAGAGACGGTTCGTAAACGAGAAAAGTTTCCTGACCATTTTATCTCTCGAAGAGGTGATCAAAATTGGCCACCATGATCTTGTGATTTAACACCTTTGGGTCTCAAAGATGGAATTCGTGAGGATATCGGGGACAATGGGCAGCCAGTTTACGATTTGGTTATGGAAAATTTCATGAGAAGGATATGGTCCTGTAAGCGTGGAAATTGAGGAATAAGGCTTTATCGCAAAGTGCAAAGGAAAAACTGTTCAAAATCATAATCATTCTAGTCCTTCTTAATGTTACAGAAGAATTAACCCTTTCTCAGACATGTAGGTAGGATGAATGATCTCTTAGTATCTTCGAGAGGAAAGTTCTACGAACGATCTGACTCAGATGAAAGAACCACAAACTAAACGAGCTGTACAGCGACTCAAATAACGTTCAACGCCAGAAGCAAACCTCATGTCCTGTGGAATGATCAAGTTAAGGCCCACGCATTCGGTATGGGTATTCAAAACTGGATACAGCAAGGTAGAGATCGAGGTAGCTGGCGAATACTAAACTATTTATCTTAGTAGGAAAACTGCCTTTGATGCTTATTTTTGCGCCGAAAATTCAAAAACCAGTATCGCTTTTCACTGATATCCATTCTCCATAAAAATAAGTATAAAGTATAAATAATTTCACCATCAGTAAGAAAGAAACAATGTAATAATAATTGTAGAACGAGATTTTTTTTTCAATAAAGCGTTTTACATAATGTAAATTCTTTAATTTGAAGTTATTTTCTTTCATTCAATATAATGTCCTTTTATATAAAAAAAATATCCAGTCAAAACCAAAGAAAGAAACGACATATTATACCAAAGGAGACATAAAAACAAACCATATTAACATACGAGAATGGAACACATACATGGCTCAAAGGGTGGTGACGTTTTTGTTTAATTTATCATTGGCTTTTGGTCTTCATACAGTCACTCCTTCCAATCACATCGCCCACATCCAATTCCATTTTAACTTTTATTCATTTAAATATTTGGGATCCTGAATGTTATTTTTTCATTACTGTATGCATAATGTATAAGTACTACATACAAGTATCTATATGTACATTTGGTATATCAAGAAAGGAATACAGGAAATTGCTGGTAGTCCGTTGGAGGATCCTGAATCTATTATTTTAGGTCACTCAACCCTTTGTAAATCTAGGGAAACGATAAAATATAGCATTTGCTGGAAATGGATTCAATTGTGGGAAAGGCGTTTTACAAAGTCGATGTAGTGATTCGAATTTGGAAAGCCAATGGCACAGTATTTATTACGGTTCATCCACATGTTTGAATGTGGCATATAGAAAATTAAATTTGATTACATCTAATTCATCTACCACACAGTCATACATTCTTTTGATAAGGACTCATTGACAAGATGAGCTTTGAGGTGGAGTTCTGGATTAGTTGTTCTTGACTTGGTCTAATTAGTGAGTCCACGTTATTTCATAAAATGAAAAGAAATACTTGCTCTAAAAAGAGCTAAATTGTACGTGACAAAATAATTCTGTTTTCTTCAACAGAAAAGTTTAAATAAAAATTTGACGGTTCATTTGTTTCATTCACAAAGTGCAGATGTTTTTATGTAAAAATAAATCGATATCATAATAAATGTACATATGCACATGAATTAAGAGACGAATAACAAATATAAACAATTACAAGAAAAAAAAAAAACAAAACAAAGAAATAGAGCTTTTTATTAAAGGTGGCTATAAGTCATCCATACCTGGTTCCATAATAAACCCGGTTAGCCATATGGGTGGCAGAAACCCATGTAACCATACGCCTAAATTGACAGCAAGCAAAGAAAATTAAAAATGTATTTAGACGGTCGTATGTAGGCCAATTTTTGCTTATTAACAGCCAAGTTTGGTGTTAATCTAGTCGATTTAACGGCTTCAGGTTAACTTCAAAATGATGATAAAATACCGAATTTTTTTCAATTTAAAAGTGGTAAGTATCGATATTAAATTGTTCGTGTGGAGAGATGCCAGTAAAAAATGTCATAAAAAATTTTTTTTTTTCTTGTTTTCCATTTGAAAACTATCTAGGCAGAGCAGGCACATTTCCGGATTAGAATAAGTCGTTTAAATCCTTAATGGAAAAAGTCTATCTTTCTTCACCTAAGAAAATCTAACGAAAAAGATTCTTATACTCAAAGCAAAAAAAAAGAAATAAACACTAGAGCTGCCTTATACATATTTTGTTCCAATACATTATTTTGTTCCTCCTTAACAGACTGTAAATTAATACGCGACTCCTCTTTTATCAAAGGAAAAGAAAGCAATAGAGAAACCTTTAGACTAGTGTTGGATGAAGTTTTACCAAATCCTGACAAGCTGTCGAAAGTTGCTAAATCAAATGGTTTCCAATTACTCACACTCCTGGTTTTTTTAGTTTGCACCCACTCACTAACTTCAACGTTTAATGATTCGAAGCAGAGCACAGCAAACAAGAAAAATGGGGAAAAAATGGCAACGAGAGAATTACAAAAATGAGTTGGAAGGAATACTAATCCAGAATTACAATCAACAATTACGATAGAGAAAAAGACTAGAGTGGTAATCCTTCAAGCCAAGGACTTATGTATGAGTATATAGTGAGTTTGCATTTAATATGAGAACATGGGCTTTTTACGCTACATAATCCTTTCGATAGGAATTAATTTAACAGAATACAAACATAAATGTTAGGGTACCTTCTTACATTAAATGCACGATGCTCATATTCCAGCAGGAATTGTGGAAAATATAGGTATTTCAAAATAAACGCCAGAATAAGAGAAGATTTTCTAATCTAGATAAATACCATAGCTCCGGATTACTCATATCAATATGCGTCCTCATGTTACATGGCAAATGACGTGAGTTCACATCCAGTACTGACAGAGTTGTTAAAAGGTTGTTAGGATCTACAATGGGTGGAAAAATGATGAACGAAATATAAGTATTCATGAGTTAATTTTAGGGGATCTCACATAACAGTTTTGTCGTTAGTGAAAAAATAACGTGTAACAATACCTCTCCGTATCCATAAAGTTCCTTTGAAAATTGCAAATAAAAGATGCCTTGTACTTGTAAGGTGTTAAACGAGACGGTGTCAATAATGATTATGAAGTTTGTTACGAAATAGTTTGTGTAACAAATTTTTGGTTGAAAACTTGTTCAAAGACCTTTTCTAGTTCTTCTACCTACATTGTTACTACTCGTAATAAAATGTATCAAAAGTTCATTTTAAAGTTAAAAAAACTACAACCTATTTTGGATACAAAATATTTTTATTCTAAAAATGTACAAAACGATAGAAATCTTCTTATTGTTTGCGTAGAACAACTCTGTGTATTTAACTGATTGCTATTGTTATATCTAACGTACCATTTTAAGACACAACATGGTCCGTATTTTCACATGTTGTTTGCTCATACAACATTCTGCTATTTTGTTGAAGCGTAAGCAACACTGCAGTGCCTGCATTGGCTGTACGTATATCATAAATACATTTTATGTCGACCTTATATCTGCAAAAGAGAAACACAACTATTTCCTGTAAGTATTAGTTGAATGTGTACATATCACAATGTTCTATATTCGCTTGTTAATGCCTTACATTTATAAAACATAAGGTTCGGATATGAGTTTAAACGTAAAATTCATAGCATTTTCTAATTTGAACATACTATACCGTTGCTGGTTGGTTTGAAAAAAGAGTGTTAATTTATTAATACGTTTTGGATGGTGACGTAATTGAAGTATAAAAAAGAGATAAGGTATTTATTTTTGGAGAATATGAAAGGATAGGATAAGAATATCGTTTCGTTTGAGGGCCGGGCCGGTTATACATATGAAGGTACATAACTCAGTCAAACTATGTCAATAATATATACAGCCATATTTATAAGGAATCCTTAATAGGACTTCATCTTTAAGTTGTCAATTAGTTAAATTGGTGTACTCAAAAATTTAAGCTGCGTTTGACTATGTTACTTTAGTTCTTGTTTATAATAATCGAGAATATCGTCTGTAACTTATGGGATTTTACTTTGAACCACAGCGAATCGCTACATAAAATCAATTCCTTTTGTAACTTGTAAAAGCAAAAGTAGCAATCTCTTATCAAAACATATAATTTATGATTAAATATTTTTCAATTTAGAATTCGTATTACCTTTTATTTTAACACAATTCGTTAATTTATTTTCGCCAAACTAATGTCAAACTCGTAGTATGTGTGAAAATTCGTGTGAGAATATGTATATGCACATAAATCTATCTCCAAAAAGAGATTTGGAAGAAATCAATGCTTCCAGTGAAAAATTCAATACATTTCCCAATGTAATTCATTAAAGGTGGAAAAAATTGCCACAGGTCAGTGAAGAATCAATTTTTTGGCTGAATGTAAAACCGCATTAAACTTCTATTAAACGATGACACGTGAGTCGTGACTGACTCATGAGTTATGAATCTTTAAGAACTACCTTAGTGCAAAAGGAATACAAAATTCGAATCAATGAACAGAAAAATAAATTTTACAGTGAGTCGCAGGCAATTTTTCGGCGCAGGGACATAAGTCTCAATTTTTTCTTTGGGACTTATATCGCACCTAAATGAAATAACACCAAAATTGATTTTGGGATTGGGATTTAAGTCCCACCCTAGTGAGTCAAAATGCCCCCTTTTTTTCACGAAAGTGGGTCATCAGACCCAAATTAAAAAAAAAATTGTTTGAATTAAAAAAAATGGTAAATAAGAAAATTTATAATTTTATTCTTCTATTTTATTTATTTATTTATTTATTTCATCAATCAGAGACACAGCTCTTATAGATTACTTAGAACAATAGTAAATTTATATAAATAATAATAAATAAAACAAAAATAAAATGTACAGTTATCACTAACCACCGAAGTTAATTATAAATATCAATTTTTGTTTAAAACATTCCCTACTTAAATACAAATTAAAATCAATAGCATTACAAAGAGAATTAGCTTGTTTTAAGCAACGAGTCAAGGGTTCATTGATACCATAATTAACCCTATGAAAGGGTACATAAAACAAACGATTAGTACGTAAACCACGACTAGGAACATGAAAGCCAATCAACGAAAGCAAGTGAGGACAATTGATTTTATAATTTATTAAATCTCTGACAAACATTACATCAAAATATATACGTCGTGATTCCAAAGATTGAATGCCCAACAACAAACACCTAGTATTATATGACGGCATGTCCGTGTTCCAGCGCAATATCTGAATTGCAATTCTAGTGAAGCGCTTCTGAATTCTTTCAATTCTCGCCGAATAAATCATATATATTGGATTCCAAATAGATGAGCAGTATTCTAAAATTGAGCGAACATAAGAAAAATATAAGGCTCTTAGAGCATATGGATCAGAAAAGTCTTTAGCGTTCCTGGAAATAAATCCAAGCATGCAACTGGCCTTAGAAACAATATAGTCGATGTGACTAGCAAATCTGAATTTCAAATCAAAAATTACACCCAAATCTTTTTTCTGAGAGACTTGCGTTCTTGCTTCTTTCAAATACATAAAGTATTTGAATAAAAAAAACACAACTGGAAATAAGATAATTCAAAAAGGTTTTCTTATTATAAATGATTGAAGTAATTTGAATTATCTGTCTATAAAACGTACATAATCATTCATATTTTCGAGCTATTGCCTATTCTTTAAACGTTGAAAAACATTTATCACATATCTACTAGCTGAACCCGCGAACTTCGTCTCGCCGCCCTTCAGAGCAACTCCAATAACAGTTATCAATTTGAAAACCAATGACATTTAGGAGTTCTTTTTATCAAGAACTTTCTGTTTTCCATTCGATAACCCATTTTAAAACAGCAAATTTTCCAAGCAAAAAACATCTTATTTACCTTTGTTTGGTTATTCTAATTTTCCCATCTCTTCCATGAGGTCTTGTCTATATTTTTTTTTACAAAAATCATCACTGACTACAGCAGTATAAACCATGAAAATTTCACAAATTATCCATTTACAGAACAATTTCTGTGCAGCGAAGCGTACAGGATCCGCTAGTAATTTAAAAAAAAAATCCCTTAATCTACACACTAACACGAACAAAATAAAACAAAAATTATCCAAATCCGTCCAGCCGTTTGTGAGTTATTAGGATACACACGAACTGGATTTCATTTTTATAAACATATATAGATTTATAAATAGTTGCAATTTAATACCACTATTTTCTTTGTATTTCCGAAACAAATGATGGAGAAAACATAATTATAAGATTTTACACAAGATTTACAAAATCACGCTATTTTTGCGCTTTAATTTTATTGAGTCTCTATAACTTAAATTTTATATGTTTTAAAATTTAAATTTTCTCTGTTCTCATATTTTCAAGAAATAAGTTTGATACATACATATATATTTGTAACTAGCTGACCCTGCAGACTTCGAACTGCCTCAATCGATATTTGATACCCCTCTACCACACTTCCCACTACCCTTTAAACGCTTTCCGATTCTGCTACCCAGTACGTCTACCCATATCCGCTACCCCGTTATCACCCTACTCTGTTACCCTCTACCATTACACCATTAGCCAGAAACCCACTACTTATTACCCGCAACCCGCAACCGTTCGCCCTGCATTTCATTTGAAAAAGTGATTTTGAGATTTTTGTTTAGTCAAAATTCGTTTACTTGTCTAAAATCTTATAACTTTGGTTCATGTTATTGAAAGGTTTGAATATATGCAGAATTTTTTCTCAAAATTTGAAGTAACAATGCCATCAATATCTAAAACAAAGGATGCTTCGGAAGATATTAAAAAACTGGTTTGAACAAGGTGCAGTATAAGTATTGTCCCACTTGGGTGGGACATAAGGCCCAAAAAAAAGGTTGCGCGTTATGTCCCTGGGATTTATGTCCCTGTGTAAGTTTCAAACTTAATTCTGTTAAAATTCACATTTTTTTTTCGTGCTTTATCAACACTTTTCCTGATGCATTATTGTGCATCTGCAAATTTTCATTTTTTCGTATGTGAATAATAACAACTTTTTCTAGAGGTGCTTCCACCAATGGCTTTTTCCGTCAATTCCATTTTTTGGCTGGAGTTATAGCTATTTCACGGTTGCCAATTCTTTAAAAATTGCTTATTAGTAGACTATAATTTTTCGCCAATGTCAGACTGTCAAATTTGAGTCATGACTGAAAAGTCATGGTATAATAGTGTTCGACTCTGGGACTCTTTTAATGCTTTAATGCACTAGATATACATGTTTTTTTATAAAGAGGTAAAGAACATAGGCGACAGTGCAGGTAGTTTCTTCCGTGGCATTTGGCTGGTTAAGGAAATGATTTTCGAGGAGGGTGGAAATGAGAGGACAATAACACGGCTGGCGTCGATGACGCCGAAAAAGACTATGCTGCTGCCGTCGTCGTTGCACCTTCGCTGATTTAGCAAATAGGCATATTTTTGGATTTTCAGCTTTTGAAAGAAATCAGTTTTTATTCTGGTTTTCGTATGCTCACAAGGAAAATGAAAGCTCACACTGTGTGTGTACAAAACTGTGTAGTGTAAACAGTCTTTTTTAACTGAATTGACTTCGTAAAAGGAGCTTAAGAGAGACATACGATTGAGTTCCTTAAACATCTTCATTTAAGGAAGGAAGAGCATTTATTGAATTAAGCACTTACAGAAAATTATGTATGCATGATTCTCTCTCGAAACGTCCCAAGTGTAATTATAAGAATCAGTAGTCCCTTTCTGTTATTCTATACCAAGTTATCATAAAAGTCCAACAAAATTTAATCTTGTTCCAGGTACAATGTTGTTTAATGGAACCAAAAACAATATTTTGTTGGGATATCAACTCACAACAATGGTTCACCCTTTGATTGAATACCAAGTAGAACAATAATAGTCAATTGTGTTTGAAAATTCCTCCGAACAAAATGCACAATAGGATAAACAGATTACATTTTCGGTATTTTGTATTTTTATTAAGCTCGATATCGTATTACTATATTAATACTAGTCGACCCACGGAAAGGAAACGGAGCGCACTAAAGAAATCGAGGCAATTTGTTAAATTTCCTTGACGAATACTAACAAGTCATACGAACGTTTTACTTTAGCATCCAAGGCATTGTAATGCAATCTAACAGGAGAAGGTAAATCAAAATCAAGTAAACTTTTGTCGTTTAATTTTTTAAATCTACTTTCTTTTTTCTATTTGCAATAACCCATCATAACTTCAAGCGAATTTATTCATTTTCACACCCCAAATTTTTTCTCTTTTGGGCAAATTTTCAGCTCGCTTCGTTCACAATCAAACCAAATGATAGTGAATATCCCGAATTGGCACTATCCGCAGACGAGAGTGAAAAAAGATGCTCTGCTTTCAGAGCCCTTCATTGCATTATAATATGTGTAGTAATTGCTTTTCCAACTTAAAGGAAGCGGAAATTCCACGCTAGATTTTTAACTTTTCACTATCTTTCTCTGAAAAAAAGTTTGCAGGTTGTTTCCTGTAATCCTGCAGAAAAAATATGTTTATGCACATATATATGTATTGAACCATTTTTACTTACATGTTCAGTAAAATGCGGGAACTACGCTTAAAGTTCCGTCAATCTGAAAATAAGATGAGCATTGTCGGATAGTTGATTTACTAAGTAAGTTATTTTGGCCTACGAAAAATCAACTTCTAAGATTGTTGAATGATATAACATTTAACCATCATAACTGGGCGTTACAACACAGTGATTTTTGAGTACAGTGCCATAGTAAGGTTTTGTTGTTTTGAGCAAGTCAACTGTTATGTTAAAAGTGTTGAAAAAATATTGTTGACTAAAAACTTAAGTTGACCTTATTTCACTTTCGTAAAGTGAAAAAAGTCCGATCTTGTTTTATTTCTCAACAAATGTTGCACTTATTTCACTTTCTCAAAGCAAAATAGGACTAACTTTAAAAAGTCGTTTTTTTTCACTTTGAAAAAAAGTGAAATAAGACCAATTTCTTCAAGTCGGCCTTATTTCGCTTGGCGTTATACGGCGCCGAGCCGCCGCCGTTCGATACCTTTGATAGCTAATTAATATGCCATGAAGAAATCTGTCCTATGACTTATAAATAAGTATCAAATTCGTTTCTGTTTTTGTTTTTTTGTTTTTGTCCTTTAATTTAAATTTGAAACAGATTAAAGGGTCCACACACAGTACACTTCTGTGCGCACCAGTATAAAACACTGTTCACATCACACCGATCCGATCGTGACACCTAAACGGTATCTGACACCAAGATCGATGCCTCTGCTGCTTAAATTATTCCTAAATATTGCAGTTTTCTATTTAGTTTCATAATGCTAAGCACACGGACAATTATACTTAGCATGGCCGTGAGTGCTAGCTAAGGACAAACTAACCAAAAAAAAGTGCAAAAGCATTGCGGAAATGGTAAATGTTTGGTATTTTGTTATTTTAATTTTGTTCACTTCCTGCCCCAATCACTTACACATATTGTAGGAATTCTATTGAGTTTGCATTAAATAATAATTCATTTTGTTTAACACATATACCACGTAGTGACTCCTCAAGGGATTTGCATAAGATTTTTAAGTTTGTTGAGTCTGCTAGTAACGTTGTTTTAACTCAGAAGCCTCCGCAAGCTCATGTACACCATCAAAATTTGATGCCAAACGGTCTAACCATTCTCGAGTTTTGCGTTTAGCAAACATTAAGGGTTCCATTTTAATATAATAAGAAGATTAACGTTACGCTGGCAGTTCAAAAAAGAAAAAAACTATGGTTTTATAGCCAAATAAAATTAGTAAAGTGTCCTTCTATTATTCGACGAAATAAAACAAGCTTTCTTTCATACAAGTCGAAAAATTCATTTCAGAAAATAAGCGTTTCCAAGTCAAAAACTTTAACTTTAACATTATGAAGCCCTTTTTATGACCGAATAGAAAAGTTCATTGCTTATTTCTTTTTGCATTAAGACCCTACCAAAACAGAATCTGTTTATTTTTGTTGTCGATAAGTCAAAGTGGACTGTAACATTCGTTGTAAGTAATTTTAAGAATAACTTTAAACTCGTTTCTATAATAGTCCTTAATGATATGCTCGTAGCAATATTCTCTAATTAAATGAAAAAAATAAGGTGAAATAAACGGAAATTAAACCGTACGACAGTTAGTTTTTATCTTAAAATATGAAACGCTTAATTTCACATTTTGGTATATGTACCTTATTTTTGAACTGGTGTCTTTTTTAACTTGAACGAAAATCTCCACGATAGATGTCGTGTCTATGATTTCAGTTTCTGTTTTGGGTGTCGGCAAAAACAAATTATTATTTCGTTACATTCTGTTATTTATCGTATATTTTTTTTTCTTTTTACTAAAAAAAAATATTGCTGACCCGAAATAAAAGGAATCCTAAATTATGGGAGGCGAAAAAATTAATAAGACGTTATTCTCTTTTTAAGTAGGATGTTATTCATATTTCCATGAATGAAGCTTATGCCATGGAGAAAATAAAAAAAAAAAGAACAAAACGAACAAAAGAAATTGTTAGGATCACGTGACTGGCTTAATGACTACAATCTTTTAATATGGAATAGGGTAAAAATACTGAGTGTATGTAGTTCTCGGACCATCCATACATTCCTTTCTAGGTTGTTTTTGTCTTTGTGGCAGTGTGTTTTCTTTTTTTTTTAATAGAAACATCCTATTAAGCACACGAAGGATATTTTTTTTATAGTTGGTTTCTTGAGAAGAAAAAGAACAAAAGCAAGCAGTAAAACATTGTTCCTAAATGAAAAGGAAGAGGGTTTTTTTCTTATTTTCTGTGTCAGCTTGAAGAATCGAGGAATAAAGAGAACATTCTGTTGGCAATTTGAAGGTAATTTTAACTTCACTGTAATTATTTTCATTGTTTTCTTTTTTTCAATGTTTTCCTCTACACTTGTATTTGGCCGCAGTTCTTTTTTTCTTGGTTTCTATAAGCTGTTATTGTTGTGTTCGTGATTAAGCTTAAGAAGTTATATTTGCTTTCTTAAGCTTCCGGTTTCTCAGCGGACGGAACTGGGGTCACGAAGAAGTACAGAAAATAATGCTTATGCAAGTGTAATCACGACAATATATTGTTATATAAATTTTCTCAGAAAAGAATAAGAAGGAAAATGTAAAAACGAAGACCTGGGAGCACGAATAGCAGAGACCCTACCTACCTCTTCTCAAAGCGTTTCGTCCTTTTTTTCTTAACACTTCAAGCCGGATTTATATTGCAATTTCAAGCCTAGCCTAAATTTAAAATACGTTTGATCAAGTATTAGGTCCAAAATCTTATTGGTTTAAATTTTGAATAACTTTAATCAACGTTGTTTAAAGATCTTTCAATTTATTTTATTGAATTATTGACCGATCTAAGACTCTTGTTATTAAAAACGTAAACAATCTTGACAAACTTTCATAAAATAATGCCAGACCCCAGCCGATGTAGAGAACTACAGTCGTATGTTGGGCAGCTTAAGAGTCCATACAGGTCATACAAACAAATCAGCATACATCCATTTTATTGTTTGTACTAATCTTTAGCTAGCCACGGTTTACCACAACTTAGCACGTTTAGATTAGCACCAACACGATTAAGTGATAGATATTCCCAACTTCACAGATATGAAATTTTTCTAGTGTATTTACCACATTTGCGCAGCAAAAATCCTAAATGTGATAAGAAAAAATCAAATGTTTCGCTCTTTTCCTAAATTTTCCATTTCCACAAAGCATTTTGCATTTTTCCGTTTGTCAAAACTAGTTCTGGAACAATTGCCCTTTAAATTCCATGCAAAAGTTTGATTTCAGTTTTGGAATTCTTCGTGCTCTCCCAGAATTTTCCGAGTTCCTTATTACAAATTTTCCGGTTTTCCATTTGAAAGGCAATGATAATTTCAAAAACTTGTTTTGGGAAATTTCGAATTACTCACTGATGATCTGTAGCGTGTCCCTTGAGTAAAAAAAGTTCACTACGGCGTATACGTACTATTTTAAATATTATCGCACGGAATTAAAAAAAAAATGAAAACAGATATTTTTGATTTCAACCCCAAATTATTTTTGTTCTATGAAAAGTAAGCAATATCTTACAATACGAATACCAAAGCGTATGGAAAATAATACACAGCTTAATAAGAAATGTCACATAAATAAGGAAGTTCTGACTGCTTCATCTACAATTCTCTTAATTCATTCTCTCGAGCAGGGAACACGGCCTGTTAATGCCAACGTAAGTTTTTAAATCAAATCTTATATCCACTTTTTGTTGTTTTGTAAATGAACGCAGACTTTCATAGGAATCCGACACCAAATATATAGTGTACTAAGCATTCTCACACATATTTGTACGAAATTTAAACAAAAAAAATTAAAAATAAGGAAACTTGAAGGAAAAGTATTAAATGATTGTTCATTTTTTATTTAATGATTGTTAAGTTCTTATTGATCAGATAAAACCGAGATGGGTGACGTCCAATTCTGGGTGTATTTGTCTGCTGATCTCCGATCAATTAGAATTCACAAGCGTTCCCATAAAAATCGTATGAAAGGGTCCATGAGGTCGAAGATTCTAGACGAAGATCGTCCAGCATACTTACTTTACACAAAAAAAAAGAAAACAAAACTCGAATACGTTTTGTCAACCGCAACCCCCCCCCCTTCCTGTACGCAACAGAGCTTCAACATTCTTATCTGTCCCAAATGTCCAAATGTCAGAACGCCATGAGTTCGAATCCTACTCGTGCCAATAAAGTTTTTATTTCATATTTCACGGGCACTGCCCCTTGCGAAGAACTGACAAAACTTCCAAAAGTATCAATCTGTAATGAAAAAAGGCTTCTCAACTTTGCCGTTCGGAATTGGCGTTAAATTGAAGGTCCCCTCAATTCTTCATACGCACTCAGGGAATTGTTGATGAGAGTAAGCCACTTTGGCCTACGCTCTTCAAGAGCTGTCGCGCCACTCTATTTATTCGTAGAATTTGTGAGGTAAGGCCTTTTAGAGTTAGGTCGTGTAGAGTAAGAAACTTGGTTTTACTTGAGATCTGATAACTTTTTGACAATTCAAGTCATTTGAAGTCTCAACTTGGCAACAATTTACGTGAAAACGTTTTTGGTGAGATTCCTGTTTTCTTCATTCGAAAACGTTGCGGAAATAAAATGTTATCAACGATGATAACTACTCAAGTGATATGAATAAATCAGGAGTGAACTTATATGATTATTTTTTTTTCTGAATTTAACTTTTACATTAACATAGGTAAAAAATTCCAACTTCATCCATATTTGTTCCGTTATGGTACAAATATAAATTACTTAGCAGCTGCCTGCGACTTCACCCGCCTCTACCTCATCCACCGATCGTGGACTTGTGCATGGGAATTATATTGCAAAGTTATCTTAAAACAGTGGACTCTCTCTAAATCGAAATAATTGTTCTTAACTCGAATCATTTATATAGGTATGTATAATTTTCCCTGTTTTAGCTACACTTTCACGGATGCTTTTCTCTTATTATTCGTAACTTGTGACGCTAAAAAGTTGTATAGCTAAAACCCTTCCGTGATAAATGGACTATTCAATACAAAAACAATTGTTCAATTATATTTAGCATTTGCTGGGATAACCGCGTTCAATTAATCAAAAAAATTAATAATTTGTTGTTGTTTTTTAAACATTTTCCACTGATTCCTATTGTTATCTATACTTCTATACTTACTATCTATGCTAATATATAAGGCTGAAGAGTTTGTTCGTTTGAACGAGGTTATCTCTGGAACTACTGGTTCGAATGGTATAATTTTTGGATAGTCCATTAATCGAGGAAGGCTTCAATCTACTTAACATTAGGAGCGAAGAATCAGTGGAAAATGTGGAAAAAACTGCAAAAAACGTTAGTTTTTCTACGTTTTAACGCGCTTATCTTATGAACTGCTTAATAAAATCGAACAATTCTTTTAACGTTGAAGGCTTGAAGCTATATAATACTACGCTGCAACCAATTGGAGCGAAGCTTCAGTGAAAAATGTGGGCAAAATGGTAAACAATATTGATTTTTGAAGGCTTCTGTTGTTTGCTTGAACGTGCTGATCTCAGAAACTACTAAATCAAATCAAACAATTCTTTTTGTGTTGAATAGTTACTTAATTATGGAATGCAATGCAATAGCAACTAATTATGTTAAAGTTATTTTTTTTATTATTTAAAAATGAACAACTGTAGCTAAAGAGCATCGGAAGCTCGGGAATTTTATTCCTGATTCGAATTAAGTTTGTGCACATAAGCTAGAAATTAATTTTGTTGCTCTTATAATTATTGTATCTCTTATTATCTCAATACCAATAACCTAGAACCTACTTAGCTAAACAACAACTGCTTTTCTTCATGTTTACAAGGTGGCGGTAGCAAGACTTGATTTTTGATAATACCAGTCAGAATACATACATACAGTAATCCCCGCTTAGTTGCACCTCGCTTAATTGATCATCCCGCTAAATTGATCGAAAAAATTTCTTTGAAAATTTTCCGTATTAGTAGCAAAGCTTTTTAGACGGTTAATTGAACCCCGCTTAGTTGAACTACTCGCTTAATTGATATTAAAAATATGCAGCAGAAGAACTAAATACATAGACATTTTTCGGATAATTGGACGGACAAAAAAATTAAAAGATGTTTTCAGCGACACTGTTCTGCACAGTTTGGAACGGTTTAAAACAGAAAAGTACAGTGTTTTGGTGTTCATTGACACATTTACTGTTCAGAACTGTTTTGATTTGGTGTTCATTGAGTTTTTTAAAGAACAGTTTGGAACAGTCTAAAAATAAATTAAGTGGTGCGACAGCTCTTGAAGAGCCAAGGCCTAAGTGGCTTACTCTCATCAACAATTCTCTACGTGCGTGTGGAGAATTAAGGGGACCTACAATTTAACGCCGATTCCGAACGGCAAAGTTGGGAAGCACTTTTTCATGACAGATGATACTCTTGGAAGTTTTGTCAGTTCTTCGCAAGAGGCAGTGCCCGTGAATGATGAAATAAAAACTGTGGGCACGATTGCACTCGAACCCACGACTTGCTTACTTACTTAAGGTGGCGCTACAGTCCGTTGTGGACTTGGGCCTCAATCAACAGGCTCCGCCAGCTAGCTCGATCCTTGGCTAGTCGTCTCCAGTTTTGCACTCCGAATCGATTGAGGTCCTCTTCCACTTGAGTGCACCACCTGAGTCGCGGTCTTCCTCTCCTCCTACGTCCCTCGGGAATAGTGTCAAAGGCTTTCCGGGCCGGAGCATTGGTGTCCATTCGCTCTAAATACTAACTCCGGGTTCAGGTGTTGCCTGACATCGCGGTGGAATTCATTCATTCGTTCAGCACCCAAGCTCACGTTAGCACGGGTGTCAAAAATAAAGTAGTAAGTGCCCGTGACGGAGAACGCTTCTTGACTGTTTTGAAGGTTCTCATAGTAGACAGTACTTTTTCA
>CAKKXW010000005.1:48348207-48362826 GCA_920937365.1 Sphaerophoria rueppellii
CTTTCTCTAACTGGATTAGCTTGACACGAGAAATTTGCAGATATAATACTATGATCTGATCTGCCTAGAGGCGTTAATACACTGATAGTGTATTTATCAGGGTCAGACGTAAGAAACAAGTCAAGAGTATTTTCCGCTTGGCCATTAATGTCCGATATTCGAGTGGGCTCGGTGACAAGCTGAGTTAGGTGGTTAAACTCAGCAAAGATCTCAGCACACATTCCTTCGGGTGTTGTCTGGCCCAAATGGAGAAGCCACGAAGAATTGTGTACATTGCAATCGCCCGTAATAACGATTTCAGTGTCAGGATTTGCACTGCACCCGGCAGAATCAATGCGAAATTTACCTATCAACTTCGATAGTTTTATCCTTTTGTAAAGTCTAACCATGCGAAGGAAGTGTTTTAAAAATTATAGAAAGTGAGAAAAAGGCGAAATTTTATTAACTTTAAATATTTTAACAACAAATGGACATTTTCTCTACATTAATAAAAAAAAAACATCTGTATGCATTCATCTTTAAAACAGCTTTATAAGATTATCGTTCAGAAGGGAAGAAAAAGGAAGATAGAGAACACTTTAACGAATTAAACCAAGTTAAAACATACCCATTAACCTAACAACACACAAGCTACAGAAGGCTTACGCATTATATATAATATATTTATGTAAAAGATGTCATGTCGTATTAGTTATTACCCAATATCCAGATGCCACTCTTCTAATCTACTGTGAATATGTCTCTTACATTTTTGTTTTCACCCATTCCGCACCGGAATTCAAAATCTTCTGGGATAAAAGAACTGATTATTATTATGGTTCCAAATGTGTAAGCTTTTCATATTTTGTGGGAAGATTAATGTTTGTCCATCTTCATTTGCCTTTATTTTACTTACGGGGCTTTGACAGACGAAGATGCGGATGTACGTTTCTTTTTGTGAAAAAAGATTTCAAAGAAAAAATGTTTATGGAGATAACCCGAAAATTCTCGAGAGAAAAAAGGGAAAAAGAATTCATTGATGTTTTAGGGTTTTAAATTGGATATTTATATGTATACACATATTTACTTTTTTTTTTGATAAATATATTCATGCCTGTGTACCTGTACAATTGTACATTTTATAGCCTATTGCTTGAAAGAATTTTATAAAAAAATGTTTTCTTATAATATTGACTGGTTCATGTAATGGTTTAATTGGAAATGTTATAATAATTCCAAAACATGAGTAAGAATTTGGAAGTTGCTTGAAGAAAGTTTGAAACCTGTAGATACAAGTTAAATAAACGATATAGCTATATTTGTTATATGATATGAACCGTAACAATATTTTCATAGCTTTAGGTTACTTTAAGTTAGAAAGGGCGTGCAGAACACTGAGCTGTATTGTACACTTGGGCCTATTGGGCCATTGTGATCCTCTTATCAAAAAGGTAACATAGATGTTCCTTCATTATTGGTTAACATAGACTATTTCATTAACGAACTAGCTATTGTGCTATCAAAGAATTTCCTCATATTTTCCAATGGGATCTACGCTAGATCGTCCAGTTCGGAATCGATTAGATTGAAGGTGTTAACATTCACAGAGTAGTTGTTTCTTCTTCATCATGACAGTTTCTACAGAAATAGGTTGCAAATGCACCCTTTCTATTGGCCACTCTGCTAATGGCGCAATGACCTGTAAATAGGTATCTACAATTATCAATTCTAGTAATCCCACAGTCGCTCCTGGGCGTCCACAGAAGAGATTGATGTGTTAAGTTCTATTTTTTCTTTGCTTTCCTGCTTGTGATTAAGATCTCTGTGTTCCTGTAACTCCTATACAAACACCAACGTGTTTAGGCGGACATTTTGTTGGTGAACGAAACTAGCTCTATCATAGTGGGGTTAATTCCGAGATCATTTTTAGTTAACCAAGAAAATATTCCTTTGAGTGCGTATTCCATAATGTTTTCGATTGTTGTAAGAAACTTACAAGATATGGTGAAATAACCTTGTGGTGTGTCTGTTGTAACTGTTTTCTCAACAAGTCACCCATTTGGGAAATTATAATTCTGCCGTTTAATATGGTGTTAATCCAGTCGACAATGAAAAATTCAACTCCAACTTCAATTAAGACAGCTTTAATATATTCCGTTTAAACGCATACTTGATATCTAAAAATTCCAGCAGGGTATGTTCTTTGTTTTTGAGGCTTTTCTATTCAATGAAACCACTTCATGCATAGTGTTATGTATCAGAAAATACGTCTTTGATGAAACGTTAGGCCTGTTACAGACCTTCAAAAAGTATAAAATTGTTGAAATATGTTTCAACTATGTTTTTTTTTTCAGAACATAAAAATAGAAATAGTAATTCAATGGCAGATATAAATCACATTTCCAATTTCTTTATAGGTATAATTAGTATCATGTTTAAAATAAATACATTTAAATTTTTTTAATATTCGGAGCGATGTATAATTATGACTTACTTTGAATAACTTAAATTTAGTACTCGTCACATCAAGTTCTTAATAAAAACCAATGGCAAAACTTGTATAAAAAATTTTGTTTATTAAATTGCTTATGAACCGAATAAAAACTAGTTTTAAAGAGGTTTCAATACATAAAAGAAGTCAAAATGACATCCATTAGCAGGCAATAAGTCAAATGTTCTTTATTTCGTGAATTCGACCAAGTTTGCTAAAACTGATTCAAATATATATTTCAGTTCATTTCGCAAACCACTCTAATATCTATCTAATACATCCGGATCATCTATTAATTCTCATCAGAAAAGAAATTACCTTAAATCGAATTTGAAGGAACAGAAAAAAAACACGCTTGGGTCGCATGAATTGCGCTTGTATTCCAAAACTTTATTCACAAAGAAAAAAAAAACATTATAAAAGAAAAAGACGTAGCTAATTAAAATTCATAAATAAATACTTAAATTCAAAAATACATTGAAAATGACAAAAATGTTATAGCATACATTTCTTAAAAATGTTTTGATTTCTTATTTAAATCCTGGGAGCGCTCTTTTTTAGATTAATATTTTATACATAGGTACACTTTTCAAAAATGACCTATGTAGTACTCAAGAATATGGTAATAGACGTCTTACGTTTGAATTTGAATTATTAAGATACAGATTTCGAGATACAGAATTTTGAAAAAAGACTTAAAAATATTTTGAAAACAAAATATTATTTGGGCAATTTATACCTATGCACTTTCAAAAAAAAAATACGAATACGCAGATCGAACTTTTATTTTTTTGAGAAAATTTTAACACAGCGCGGTTCTATGAGAGGTACGGTTTTTTTTTTATAATAAGCACGCACTCAAGGGTTTCTATTCCCTTTTTATGCCAAAACACTGTGCGGGCGTTAGGAAAAGTAGGATAGATGGAGAGGGTTTATAATGAGGTGTCGATTAACATTGGTCTTGAATTCTTGAACATTGCAACGACTGGGGAACACAGAGTGTGGAAGAGAGTTCCACATTCGCGTAGTCCGACTGAAGAATGATTCCCTGAACATGACTGTACATCCGAAGTTGGCCTCGAGGGTGAACTGATGGGCATTCCTAGAGGCGCGGGTATTACGGTTGAATATCTTAAGGGGAAGAATGTAGCTGACTATTTCACTAGAGCATAAACCGTTGAAATAACGGTAGAAGAGGGTGAGGCATGAGACATTACGTCGATGTCCAAGTGACGTAAATGTCCCAACGATGGTATGTTCACTAATCATCTTGAACGCTCTGTTTTGAATACTGTCCAAAAGGCTTAAGTACGTCGCTGGAGCACCAGCCCAAACGTGGGAGTTGTACTCAAGTTTTGGACGTATATATGTTTTATAGATGGTAGCCAGATCAGAAGGGGAAAAATATTTCTTGCATCGTCTTAGGAAACCTAAACATCTTGCGGCATTTTTGGCGACATCGCGATGTGATCGTTCGGTGATGCACATACCGAGAATCTCGAGATGTTCGGTTTCACTGATGCAAGTGCCACTCATGGACAGTGGCAAAGGGGGTATATCTCGCTTCAACGATACAAGACAGCATTGAGTTTTCGAAGCATTAAACTCTACACGGTTTTTAATTCCCCATTGTACAATGCTGTTTAAGTCAGAGTTTAATGAGCTTGTCATATTTAGCCGTTGCAGGTCCACATCCGAAGAGGAGGGATGTGAGTCTGGGAACGAATATGAAAAACTAAGGGTTTTGAAGCAATACAAACATAATTTTTGAGAAAGTAAAGATTTTGGTTTTTGACCGAAAAAATTGCCATACCTAAATACCCTAAATTTTGATCTCTAAAACAAAATCGAAAAAAAGACCCAACGAACTTTGCTCAAAGTAAAAATTTCTAAAGTTGAAATAAATCGTACCAGTTAAGAGGCTGCAGGTGTGTTTAGAGATAGGCGAACAAACAGACAGGCAGATGGAATTGCTGGACCCACAATTTCCGACCTCTCTATCATCATTATGTCATATTTGATCAAAATCTCAAGTTTTTTTTTTTCAAAGAATACTTATATATCAATTTTGGTAGTATAATATATAAAAACAAAAATATTGTGAGTTTCCTTTTTCCGAAAACACGTGTTCGAGAAAGGAAACACGGTAAAATTTGGTTTCATCTTTCTTTCCTCATTAAAACATTTAAAATATCAATAGGTTATTTTTAAATGCTGGGAATAGTACTTACTCAAATACTTTTTCTTTCTTCTTGAAAAACGTATCAAAACAGCATCAAATGAAGCCTACTACTGAACTTAATTTTTCGTAAAGAAAAATTCACACATGTATGTGTGTCAGTCAGGATAATTTTCGTTTTTCTCTCGGGTCATTGTAAATTGAAAAGGCATCTTAGCATTCTCAAACTAGTGGAATGTCCAAAATTCAGATTCTGTAACAAAGCAGATGAAATACAGAACCATATTGTAGGCAGTTGCGGTGATCTTATAGACCAAAAGTTAAAACACCTACTAGGTCATTTAAGTGTCCGTAGCTTAGGTTGGGTGAGTTGGCTACTAAGCAGAACGTCGTGGGTTCGGGACCATAGTTTTTATCTTATCTTTCACGGGCGCTGCTTCTTGCGAAGACCTGACAAAACTTCCAAGAGAATCATCTGTCATGAAAAAGTGCTTTTCAACTTTGCCGTTCGGAATCGGCGTTAAATTGTAGGTCCCCTCAATTCTTAACACACACCTAGACAATTGTTGATGAGATTAAGCCACTTTAGGCCTTGGCTTTTCAAGAGCTGTCATGCCACTCTATTTTCTAGGTCATTATCACACCGAGAAGAGTGATTTACCATCTATATTAGTACACCAACTTCTTAAGTTCCTTAGGGGCATCAAGTTAGGATAGAAGCTGTAGTTTGAGGTACTAACTCATTAGCTTATTAAGGGGACACTAAAGATCAAAATAGGTCACAGTGTATTTCAACCCCTGCCTAAATTTATTCATTCATTTATGGTAAATTTACAGAATTTCCAAATGTGATTCTGAACTTTATTAATTTTATAGTGTCTTAGCATTAATGCTGCCTTTTATAAGTTAATTCTTGATATAATAATTTGTAATTTATGGTAATTATGTATTTTCTTATCGTTTCCAGATATATGTAATTCATAAGTTTCTTAACATTAGTTCCTTACAACTTTGCAAATATGAGATGTACTTTACTTTACTCTCAAGGAAAGAAAAACTAAGCATGCCAAGGACAATGTCCTCAAAATATAAGCTGAATAATGAGTTCAGGAAAGATAATCAATTGAAATGTGACGGATGCTGAAGTTGATCAGTCATTCTCATACGTTCTAAAATAAGTAAAGTAGAGTCTATAGAAAAATCAAACTTACTAGAACTTCTGAACCAGTAAAATATTTGATTGAAAAATGTTTCTAGTTTTAAAACAGTATCAATTCCAATTTAACTCAACAAACCAAACATGGAATTTTTGTTAAACCAACTTAACTCACTAGGAGAGGAAAAGTTTTGGATCAAATTATTAAATTTCAATGCACACTATCATCCTTTTAACGCTAACATAATTATTCTTACCAGCTGCACCTGAATTTTAAAACTTTGCTTTCAAAAACTAAAATAAAAAAAAAAAAAAAAAACAAAAAACAACATTATAAGTCCACGCAGCCACCCAATTAAAATGCTTGTTCGTTTAAGCAGAAAACTGTACAGTGTGCACAGCACATGCAAAGCCTATCGAAATCTGAACAAGACGCTAGAAGCCCAACACGGTCGACTAACACTTTCCCAATTAAAATAAACTTTCTTCTACAATGCGGTGAATACATTTATGTGTTTGTCTTGTGAATCCAACCGCAGTCACACCTGCATAGATTCGCAAAGCCCCAGAAAACTTTTTTAAGAACTCTTATCAAAGTGTTCTGAAAAAACAGAAAAAAAAAATAATAATGTTTTTCATTTTCCTTTTCATCCTTTTTTACTCATAAATGATTCTTTTGTTTGGATTTTTTTACAGGTTAAACACAGCGTACCCTTCAAGCAGTTGGCTGGCTACTCAACCGCCCAGATCTCACCCAAACAAAAAAGAAGTGACTAACATGGCAATTGTCCTGAAGACCCTTTTAAATTCCTCTCAAGTGCTATGTCGTTAGGAAGCAACAACAACAAAATCAACTCAAAAGTTAGAGCTCCAAAGTGGAACACGATACGACGACTTAACCACAAAAACTGATTTTGTGTTATATTTTGTGTTCCTGTTTTTAGCTCGGTTATTCACTTTTCAGTTAGAACGAATATTTGGATGTGTCCAAAACTTCATGTACGCTTGTGTCCGATTTCTTCCGCCGCTGTCGGTATTCCATTTCCGAACACAAACCCTACATGCAGTTCCTTCTCTAAGAGGAAGTGTTAAGAGGATTAAGTTGCATCACCCTATTTTCATCTATCGAAAACCGCACACACGACACATTGTATGAAATTGTAATGAATGTCCTCCGCTGTTAAATTGAGAGAGGCAAAAGTGGCAGCAACGTGCGCGACAACAGCAGCAACGACGACGCTGACGCCGAGTCAAATAGAGGAGCAGCATCGGCGAGAACTATTGCTGCTACGTCGAACGAACAAGGTTGACCACGACGGAGAGGACGACGAAAAAGACCAAGACACCTTTAAAAGAAGACACTCTTACCGCAGCCGAATCCTTGCCGAGGGAGCTAAATTGAATTGCCCTTGGTGGCGAACCATTCGCCATAATGGTTATGGTTGTAGTTTACTTTTATCTGCTTGCTTCACCGTATATCGTGAGATGCGTTGGTGGCGGTAGCAGTAGGGGCAGCAGTAGTGTCATGAGTGGAACAGCCAGTCTTAGCACTGGGATTGGTTCCGGTTCAAATAGTTTAAGTAGCAATATTCCAGGTGCTAGCAATGGCGGTAGTAGTAATAGCGAAAGCAACAGCAACATTTCCGGTAGTGATTTACCTGGTGGAGGAGTTGGTCACATTAGCAGTGGAAGCAGTAGTAGCAGTAGTAGCAGTAGTAGTAGTAGTCGCAGTTCTGGTGACAATGCACGAAGTCGAGTCAGTAATGACCAGCAATTACCTCCAACATTATCGTCCCGCATTGTGCATACTCGAAACGGAGCCATATCGGGAGTAATTGTTCAACTGGAGGGCCGACATCTAGATCCGGTGGAGTCGTACCGGGGGATACCGTATGCTTCACCACCCATAGGAAATTTACGTTTTATGCCACCAGTATCTGCGGCGATGTGGTCGGGCGTGAAAAAGGCTGACAGGTAATGTGTAGTTTGCAAGTATTTCATTTATTTTTTTCTTTTTATACACATATTACTGTTTTACTTTATATATAGCAGATTGAAACATAGATTTTTGTTGGTTTGAATTTCCTGAAAGTAAATCAAACACTTTCTATTCGTAGCCAAATGAAATGAATGAAGTAAAGCAAACGATTAAAAACAGGTCTAAATATTGTGTGGAGCGTTTCGTAACTAACAACGGAGGAAAATAATAATCAAATCGTACGATTAGGTCAGTTGAAAGATCAAATCTCCGTTACTATAGAGTAAGAAGTTTGACTTTTTGATAGTGCGAGTCATATTTCTTCTGCTTGATTGCGGTGAGCGTTGCGAAAACGCAACGTCGTAAATTTCCGCGTCTGGGTCTTAAGACTTTTAACATTTTAAAAAACTTATCATTGATTCTAGTAGAAAAACTGGCTATCTAATCGACCTGTTATTGGTTTTTTTTTCCAAAATAACGTTTTCATACTATTTGAGTAGGTATCTTGAACTGCGGGGATTTTGAACAGTTTGAGGTGATTTTTTTAAACTTTCAACTTTTCTATTAAAAATCATAATTTTTCAAAACAAAAAATTGACAAAACATGAACAAAGGTTTAAATAATATTCCAAAATTTATTTGACAGCATTTGTATGATTCGATTGCTTTTGAGCTAAAGTGAGAATACAACGTTGCGTTTTCGCAACGTTCGCAGAATATGATATCATTATGTCTTGCACCAATATTTATTTTAATTTTTTTTTTTACCTAAGGTTTTTTTTTAGTTTAGTACACATAGAAAAGGTTTACATCCTTATTCTATAAAGCCGACAAAACATTTTACAAGGATACCCTATAACACAATATTATCGAAAATAATTCGCAAAGACGAAACCACCATAACATGAAAGAAAATGAGCAGATATGCTTATCGTACATAAATGTACGTAAATTCATTGGAAACATATTCTTCTCTGTTGTGCATACTGTACCCTAGTTGGATATATGAGCACGGACTGAATCGGCCCTAAAGTAAAGTTTGCGAAAGTTTGAACTGCCAAGAATATGCTGGGCGAACGGTTTTTGCAGTATCGATTTTGATACGACTTTGATTGACGATCAGATCATTACTCACTAAGGACGTTATTCAGCAAAAATGTTCATAAGAGGGAAACCCATTCGTTTTGGATACAAGTGTATTGAACATTTGCTCCCATGATGGCTACTTGTTTAAATTCATTCCTTATTTTGGTGCAATTAGTGAAAACGCATTTAAATTCGGTTTGGGAGAAAATGTTGTACTGCGATTGCTTTTGAAAGTCGAAAGACCAAGCGAACACACAGTAGCGTTAGACAATTTTTTCCTCTCACAAATTTATACAATGCTTTTCTGGTCTGGATTATATTGGTAAATATTTTAAAATCTTTTATTTCATTGTTATCGAATGTATGATTTTCTCACGAACAGTTCGGTAAGGCAGAACTTATCGACTCAAAAACAATGAACAAAAAAGCCCGTAATTTAACTGACTTTGATAAGAACAATGAAAGCTTAGTAGTTCTTTAGAGCGAATTGAATTATTACAATATTGTCGAACCATTTCGACATTCCAATGTCGCATGCAATCTAGCAGTAACACAATGTGTGGAGTTGACTTATTTCACAAAACATCGAGCCACAATCGAATAAATATTCGATAAAAAATGGTATTGGCCACTTCTATCTCATGAAGTGGATGCAAATGTAGTTAATGCTTCGAAGCTACATTGCATTATTGGCAAAAAATCCTTTACTTTAACAATTTCACCGCATTTTAAGAAGGCCCCTATTTGAGAACCTCTGGATAAGACCAGAACGCAGTCATTCAGTAAACTACAATATCATAATCTCATCACTCACTCATGACTATCAGAATAGAACTAGTACTTCCCATAAACTCAGAGAGCTGTAATTCGGTACAGAGTAAGGGGAAGGGAAAACTATAAGAACTAAGAAGATCTGGAGTACATAGTGACTCTGATTAGAAAAAACAAGAGACCAACCAAAGTATTAAAGATTGACATACCCCGGCAAACGACGTTGATCTTTTAGAAATCAAACCCTCTTATCCGTCTAAAAGAATTAATAATGAAAACGAATGGGGAATACTAAAAACTGATGCTACTGTACAAGAATCAGAACCGGAAAAAAAGAAAAGAAAGATTTGTAATAGTAGGAAAACTGTTCCAAAAAGAAAAAAATATTATCAAACAAAAAAATCTAATAAAATAAATCTATATATGCATGTATATGCCCACGTTTCTTCAAAAAGAAGTTAAATCCCACCAAAATCTTTCTGTAAAAATCTAATCAAGTCTCGATGGAGCTGCTTTATCTCTAAAATGTTATCAAATCAAGCCATTAACTATAATAATATAACTATAATAATATAATTTTTGTAAAGACAAATTTTTCAGATTTGTTAATGAAGTTGTGTTTTTTTATCAAGAAGTTTTCGTTCTAATTATAATTTCTAGTAGAAATATGAAGATGATGCTCTGCTCCCCTAATGATAAAAGAGAGTATTTTTTTTATATCGATTAAATGAAAACATGCAATACTGAAGTTGAATTAGTTCCCTCTTGACATCATTCAATTATACAGAATGTTCTTTATAATTCTTTTGATGGCGGCTTACTACTGTGCTGCCTATTGCCAGATACCTCTGTTCAAGTTTAATTGGTTTAACTTAGTTTTCAATTTGTTTATCCGAACACTTTACTGCCAACTTGATGACATTGATATCCAATTACTGCTTGGGTGTCATATGCAACAGAAAATTATTTTTTTTTTTTTGAGATGTGAAAATTGTTCTGATTTAAAAAACTAACATTACTTCTGCTAGTTGAAACCAATTTTTGAAAAAGTTCACATATCACACCATTTTGACTTAGTGATGACAGGCAGAAGAGAGATTGCTACGCGGCATGCTTGCTTTGTAACCGTAGAAATGGACTGTGTTTCTTTCTTGCAAGAGTGAATGCTATTGAAGGGTTCAAGACCGCTGATAACACGAATTTGGTGGGAATTTGGTGCATGAAATATTGTGACATCGGCAGTGTGGCATAGCGCACCATCCTGTACGTGGTCGTCTAAATCCTCGACTTAAATTTCAGTAAAAAAAAAAAGCTTTGTAACGCCCACCGTTGACCCTTAACTCACTTTTTAAATAATTTTTCAATATTTCCAAACTTTGTACAAGCATAGGGACTACGGATTCAGTTCTTGGTGTAAAAATAAACTATGATACAAAAAGAAACCACTGAATTGCCCACCCTATGTATAGTTTTTGGATTATTGAAAGGCTGTTCTTCTAATCGTGATTTGTTAATTACTAAGAATTGGGTTCTTAAAATGAAACTCAAAATTATTGTCTGTATCTGTCTGTTTTTATTTCATCTTTCACGGGCACTGCCTCTTGCGGAGTACTGACAAAACTTCCAAGAATATCAATCTGTAATGAAAAAGTGCTTCTCAACTTCTCAATTCTTCACACGCACCCAGATGTTGTTGATGAGAGTAAGCCACTTAGGCCCTGGATCCTTAAGAGCTGTCACGCCACTCTATTGATTTTAATTATAAAGAAACGCACGTTAAGTTAGGTTAGGTTAAAGGGGCTGCGGGTACAGGATCCACACACTTAGGCCAGAAGAATAGGCCTATTTTGATGACACATGAAACTAAAGAATAGTTTCTTACTTGTCGAAAAATTTTGAATTTTGAACTTTTTATAAAGCGAAGAAAACATTTAATGATTTATCAAAGAAAATTCCTCCCATGTGATGCTTGCGTTTCTTTCTTCTTCCATACAGCTCCTGCAGAAGTCATTTGAGGTCACACCAAGTCGTATTGCGTGTAATACAGTGTCCTGTGAGGTTGCCTATTAGGGAGCTCATATTAGATCTGCTTTGAGATAACAAGTCTTTGTTCAAGTGACGGCCAAACGAATTTTGTATCTGATGCGCATGTTGGTAAATTATACCACCAAGTGTTTGCTGTCGTTAAGGTGGTTTCTTTTAGCATGAGTTTACAAGAAGCTATCGGTTTAACTATTGTTTCCCCTTCAGGTGAGATAGATATAACGGTTCCATCTTAAACGTGTCCTTTACTTTACTCTTAACCGAAACCGAAATTGAACGATTGCATTGTCTGCATTGTCTGCATTGGTCTGATGTTAACCGAGACTGAAATGTCCCTAATATTCATAATGGAAAATGTACATGCACTGCAGTGAGATTGGAAACTAAAATCAATGTTTTTTTTTTTAATATCGATGTTAAAATTTTCTTTTGCACAGAAATTCGTGCCCGGGAATTGTCTTGATCCTGCAGCCATATTTGGCTTCGTATGTATGCAGTAAAGGGCTTAAAATGTGTATAATTTTTCCATTTGTGAATAGAAATGAAATCTTGTAGTTTTTATTGAAGATCTTCTCTTCCTGGAGATGGGTCGCTGAGTGATAGTGAATTAGCAGGTGATTCGGATACGAAATTGCAGGCCGAGATTAACTTCGATAATGAAGACAGCGACATTACGGTATAAGAAACGGTTATAGATTCTGATGATGAACCTAATACGAAGAAAGCGAAACCATCAAAAACAAAGAAGGAACAAGGCGGAAGGGACAGATTTCAGCTTACGACAACGACAAATTAATATTTTCAGGATCAGCTGTCCTCCAGAATTTTTTAAATTTCTGTTTACTGACGATTTGCTGCAGCTCTTAATAGACGAGTCAAATAAAAAAGCTATGCAGGATAACATAACAATTCATCATGTTGGTGACATTTATGTCCTTATGTCCCATCGTCAAGTCATTACTGGAACAAGACTGCAGAACAAGCGGTTGCTTACAAGACAATGACGTGTAACAGATTCGAAAAAAATTAAGAGTTGTATTCATTTCAACCATAATAATTTCATCCCACTTCGAGTACATAAATTGTCTAAGGTGCGGCCGCCTTTGGAGAAAATAAGAGAGCGTTTGCTGTTGATCCTCAAAGAAGAGTTTCTCGCCGTAGACTAACAAATTGTACCCATAAAATGCCGACATGAATTGAAGCAGTACAACCCAGCTCAGCCACATAAATGGGGATATAAAAACCAAGTTCTCAGTTCAGGCTTTGGCTACGATTTGGATTTGCTTACTCGACACCAGAGCAATATATTTCCTAATAGTGGTAACATCATCACCAGATTAACATCAACTGTTGAGAAACATGTTAATCAAAATATTTTCTTCTACAACTGGTATAACAGCCTGACCTTACAAGTTTATTTGTACAAAATCAGAGTTTTACCACTTGGAACGGTACCAAACTCGAGAATCCCGAAAGATAAGCTGCTGAAGGAAGGAGGTGAAGCATCATAGAAAAAGTGGAAACAATATATGGTATTCAACTGAGTTGGTATCAAGGATTGATAATAAAATAGTTGCTCTATTGTCTCTTTATGTTGGAATGAATATTGTAACAGAGAAATTTAAGTACTCAATAAAAGATAAGCAATAAAAAAGTATTCCTGCTCCTCAATCAGTTGATGTGTACAACAAGTTTCTGGGTAGAGTGAACCTTCTTGATTCGATGCTGGGCTTATATCGCATACAATTTCGATAGAAGAAACGGTACAAGCGCATATTTTTTCACATGATATACCTTTGTATTTGTATAGTGAACGCATGGATCCTTTGGCATCGTCAAAATGACTTTCTTCTTCGTTTATTTGACTTCAAAACTTGAAATAGCAGAGGAATTATGCAACGCCGAAAAAGTGCCATTGAAACTCAAACTCACAACTGTTAACTTCATTGTGACATAATAAAAATTCAGTTCCTTTCTTTTTACTTTGTTTCTTAATTATAATCTTTTTCTGGAAAATGATTACGTTGTGAAACCTTTTTTACATACGAAGCCAAAATTGGCTTCTCTTCCAAATAATTAAACAAAATAACTTTAAATTTTTGTAATGCAATATGTCTTCAAATATCAAAAATAACCCATTTTAAGATTTTTTAATTTTCTTCCTCTGAAAGGTTAGAAGGTTTATGCCCAAAAAAAGTATACTTTTCAAATCACAAAGGGTGCCAATGTTAAAAAATAATGCTTTCCTCACTACAACAAAATAAAATTAATCTGAACGATTCGATTGAAAATTTTGACAAGTTTTTAATGTTACAAAATCTAAACTAGAAAAAAATAAAAATGTTCATCTTCAAGAACAAAATACATATGCACATACATATTATGTATATTCAACATGCGATAGCATTTTATTGTGGATGAAACGTATAGGAGCTTCAGGAGCGTCGTTTAGTATGGAATTCGAGATTTTGAAAATATAACCAGCAAAAAACTTAACTATCTCTGCATCCCGTGTTTGTGGGGTTAGTAGCTTCCGAGATAGCATGGTCTCATGGGAGAAAATTCCATTCATCCGGTTTTAAAGAAGCGACAACCCTGAGGAGCTTATAGACCAGGGGCCTGTTTCAGAGGTTTCAAATCAACTACATCAATTACATCCTATGCATCATCATTCTACAACTATATCAGCTACATTTTTCTGTTTCACAAGTACAATTGGAAATTCTGTATGATGTAGCTGGAAAATTTAGTTGATTCGACAGATTGTACTACATTTGAAATTGGAGTTTATTTTGAATTGAGGCAATAATTTGTGAAACATTTCATATTGAAACATTAATCTAAGAAAATTGGAAAAAATGAAAAGAACTTTGGAGACTTTGTCCGGGGACCAGATATTCGAGGAGTCCCAACAGCGAAGAAATTTTGGCCTACTT